>JAQIVZ010000866.1:0-46996 GCA_034700945.1 Arrhopalites spinosus | reverse complement strand
GAAATTTTATTCATATGGACTGTGCCCTGATCGCACGCATTTTCGGAAAATAATTGAAGCAATAATGTGGATGGATGCAAACAATACAAAATAAATTTAAAGTGAGTGAATAAAAGTACCTGACAAATGAGGACCAAACGTAAACTTGAAAATTTTTGTTTGTTTTTCATTTGTTGTTGTTTTGCATAATTTTAATTCATATTCATGCTTCAGGGTTAACACTAAGCGCAAAAGTAATATGTACATTTTCCGACTGACTTAATCTAGGTATTACCTGTATAGGTTGTACATTAGTAGAAAGATAATTAGTAATTATTGTCTTTATAGTAGTAGCTTAGAATGAGAGACTTTGTGTATGAGAAATAGCATCACATGTTGATATTATATGCATCATATCATAATGTCTGATGACATTAAATAATCACTTATAGATTACAATTGCTGATGTATTAGAAATTAGAATTAATTCAAGACTTTTAACTGTCTTTTCCATTAAAAGTTCTCTCTCACAATCCCAATCAGTTTTACATCATTTACCATTGAGGAGCGTACACTTTATGATCCCCGCATATTTCAATTGGCAAAAAAAAAAATAGGCGATTGAAATTGCATTTTACAATTGTAAATTGCAATCTGGGAAAGCTAATTAAAATACTTTGAATGTGTTGTACCCATTAGTGTCACAGAAGGGATTTTAAATAATAGTCAAAATGTCGTTTCTTCTTGGTCGGACAGTCTGTGGTAAGATTAAAAAAAAAGAAAAACAATTTAATGAGCAACAGAAATTAAGATATTCGATAAATCTAAAATTATTATCTAAGCAAATAATTGGACTGGGCATTTAATTTACTTGATTTTATGACAGCTCTGCGTGGACCGATGGGACAGCAGTTACCAAGATTTCTTGGATCCTCATCTTACATGAATAGTCAGAGTATTTTATCCCAAGTCAGTAAAATGTCTATAGCATCATCTGCTCTGGTCCCAAAGGGGAACAAGGAATCTACAAATGGGAAATATAAAGTATTTAAGATCCCGGTTCGGTATTCGAGTGCACATGGAAATCATGTCACTCTGTGGACAGCTGAGAGGGCCTTGAGTGCTGCTAGTAAGTAATTAATAATGTATTTGATGGACATAAACAGAGTTTCCTTACAAAGACATTTATATTAAAATGACACAATATTAATTTAAATTCCTTTATGTTACAGTGGTTCCCATTATTCCTCTTGCATTCATCTGCCCGTCATCAACGATGGACTATTTGTTGGCCCTTACCATTACTATTCATTCTCACTGGTAATTAAATATGGTTTTAATGTCGTTGTACTTGATAATTTTATTGTTATTTATTGGTCACAGTAAATTTAATATTTTAATGTTGTTGTAATTTTCAGGGGAATAGAAGCAATTGTTGTTGACTACGTACGTCCTTCCGTTTTTGGCAATGCCATACCAAAGCTTGCCCTCGGTGGCGTCTACCTCCTCAGTGCCCTGACTTTGGGAGGCCTCTTCTATTTTATTTATACCGATGTGGGAATCGTAAATGCCATCAAATTATTGTGGAAACTGTAAATGTGCAACCTACATTGTTATATATATATAAGTATAATGCAACCTGCAAAAACCCCAACTTATACAATAATTTAGACGATGAGAAGCAGCGTTGATAGCGCGTGTATAGAGTAGATAAAGTATTATATAATAAGATACACACATTATGTACAATTCTGCTTGATTCAGCAAAATGGATTGTTAATTAAATTATTACAACTACTTTGATCAATGTTCTTCAATTGTACATAAACTTGTCTAAATCACTGTATCAAATAGATAAAGAACAACGAAAATTTTGGTTGACTTTGTATTTATTATTCATTGACCTGCACAATGTATTGAAGATTACGAGTATTTGTTTTTTTGGTTTTTGAATTTCAGACTATTCACATTCTGACCAGTTAAAACTAGAAGTTTTTATCAAAATGTTTACATTAATTATGATTGTTACGATCCAGTACTCCAGGACAAAGGAAGGATTTTGTAGGAAAACAATTTGCACTCTAATTGTCTCTTTACGTACATATATATTTTAGCTAACTGAAGCAGAGTCACGAGACTGACTACCACCGGAATCTTTTGGCTTTTCTGAACTATTTACATTATTATTACTATTCAATTTAAGATTATCATAGTAAATTTTGATTGCAGAATGTTGCTTAGGACCCAATAGAACATGAGGACGACAGTGGTACATGTGTGCTACGGCAGTCTTTGGATCCCACTTATTATGCTACAATTAAATAAAAAATTTGATTAAAGTCATTTTATAATTCAATAATATAAAATATTTTAATTTTTATACCTCTATCAAGTAGCACGCAACCAGGGTAGCACTTCTTGTTCTCCCAGCCTTACAATGGACATAGACAGTTCCATTCTCATTGAATTCTTTTATAAACTCCACGCCTTGTTTTAACTTTAATAAAATTTATTAATTAGTTTGATAGAGTCAACATGATACAGCGAGGACTTTAGTATTTTCAAAATACTATTTTGTATCATTAATAATTAATGATTCATTTCAATACCTTATTTTGACATGGAGCCTCAAAAATATCTCTGGTGGGTAATTGTAAAAAAGAGATTCCCAATTTTGACCAACCCTACACAACAAGAATTAAGACATGAAATCTTTATTTAACATTTCATTAGTAAATATACGTCAACAATAAATTATCCCAATACATACCTCTTTGTTGAATGACAACAGAGAAAGTTCATAATCCTCATTCATCGAAATTATTCCTTTGACATTTTCTTCTCGTAGAGTTCCAACCATACTCCCTAGACAATCAAAATGGAAGAATCATTATAAATACTTGAAGCATTAACTGCATCATAATATATTTTACAACAGTTTCAAGTGACTTACGAAATGGTAGTGCTCCCAGGATGACATTTCGGTCAATCCTGTCATACCATCGACGGCTGGATACTTTTTCCATACACATGTTATATACAAGTGTAGGATAGAAGGAAACTCGGGCAAACATTGCAATAGCACAAACTTTTAATGGACCAGGAGTTGAGAGGATGATTTTACTTGCTGGATCACCTGGACAAACAATCAATATACAAAATTGAGTTTAGTTTTCACTGTTACAAAGAAACATTACTACTAACACTATGGTATATTATTTGGGAGATGATGATTCCACCGCAATTGACAAGCAACAATTATTATTTACATCAAGATTCAACTTGTGGTGCAATATATTTGTCACATACAAAAAAACATCTAAAAATATCTCACAAAAGAAAGAATCAAAGGTTGAGTATAAAACTATATTTGCATCAACAATGCAACGATATGAATCTATCACCTTTTTAACCCGGTAATGGTAAAATATTCTCTAACTAAAGGACAAAAGAATAAATTTTCCATGAAAAAAAAGGATTCTCAAAAGGATATTAATGGAATCTTGAATGGATGACGTAATTCCTACTATTACGAAAGACAAGACAATAAATAAAGTATAAACATTTTTTATAGTCTTGAAATGTTACAAAATTCTAATTGTCCACTATTTATGATAAGTAAAATATTTACGCTGTCTTATTTAACTTAACAACTATGAATACTTTTGACTTGTAATTGTCTAAAGTTATAAGTAACAAGTTTTGACTGTCATACCGTGGACTAGAACCTAAAATATGTGTCAGAACATTAAATAGTGTACTTATAAAGTATTGTCTTATAATTAGAAAAATTATATCAAAGTGTTTATATTTACTTACGAGTATCTATTTAGTTTAGTAGGGACGTGAAATGAAAAATATTTTTTGATTATATAAATAAAGCACGTGTCACATGGGACAAGGGCATTCGCAATTACAAAAAACAATAACTATTCTTTAAGAGTTAAACTAAATGAACATGAAGCTGTACCCATTGTCAAAGAACACAGGTAGACAGGTAAAAAGATGTAACTTCAAGATGCTCTTCAGATGATTCACACGGCTTCTCTTGCTGATTCACATAAAAAATTTGCCTGAGGCCTCTCTCCACTAGTATTTAGATTTGAGAATTTTCACAATTAACCTCTCTCAAATGTCTTAAATATCCTGTCGTAAAATTCGCAAAAGTAAAGGAAATTGGGCCATAAAAATGACCTGTACAAGGCCATTTCAGTCTAACAAAAGAAAGTTAAAAATAAAATGATCCAATTTTTAAGCCGGGTGAATCATTGAGCGCTACCCGCATTGTCTCAATGATGAAATTATTTTTTTGGCTTTTCAGGACCGGAAATTAATTCAGGGTTGAGATTGAGATATGACAAAGAATATTATTATGTGATGATAATGTACATGAATTTTCTATTTTTATAATTTTCTATTTTAATAATCTTGTCATTTGTTTTACTGGCACAAAAAAAACAAGTGAAGTACTTAATTAGGAATTTTTATCAGTCTTGATTAGAATTACAAAACACCAATACAATTAAAGTACAATTAAAACATTTAAAAACATCCTCATCGTTATCACAGAATTAAAATCATCAAATTTTGTCGCTCTGTCATGAGCAATCTTGGAGCATTTGTGTAGAGACAGTTTTCTTCCCATACTTCCTTCCGTCACCCACTGTCTTCTGGTACCTATACACACAAAATCAGAATCAAAACAAATTTTTCATTCTATTACTGAATCTGTATAAATATTTTCTTGTATTTAATCAATATGTGCTATATGTATTATTAATTAAAAAAAATTTACCCAAGAGCAGTTTCATCAAGTGGTTCCATTGACAGTAGAATGTGAATTACAGGGATACTTCTGGTCACTCGGAGCGGTTCAAGACCTTCTAAAAGTGGTTCATAAGTCTCTTTCGTTCTGTGATGAAAACGAAAAACATTTAATTTTCTATACAATGAAAAGACTAATAATTGTGAAGCGTAAATGAAACATTAAATACCTGACATATGTAACTCTATTGATTTGATGAATTTTTGTCGTCATTTTCTTTGCCTTAAGAATTTCCGTACATCCAACAGCTTTTGTACTTAATTTTCCTTCATAAATAAACAAAAATATATCACTATTATTTACTGCTTTTCATGTAATTCATTTTTAATTTGAAGCTTTTTTCTTATACAAGTACCTTCGGCCACCAATACTATAGGATTTCCAGGGGTTAAAATTTTTATACAGTCACTGACATAACGACGAAGGGGTTCCTTTTGAATGTAAACTCTCGTTATAGCTTTGTCAAAGGGTTCATCTTCAATCTCGTGTGTTATGGTCACATCCGCATTATAATTCTCCATAATTAAAATTCTGTAATATTCAAAACTTTAGTGTTAAAGTACAAACTTTGGCAGAGATACAACACATACGGTAAACAAAATCCCACATAAAAATGATGGTTCATAGATATAATATTCAATTTACTAAATAATTAAGGTACAAGCTACAACAATAATAAAAGTTACTTACCTTCGTGATTCTATTAATTGTGAATTAAAATATAAAATGGACCAAAAATAAAATCGGCAACTTTTTAAACAAGAAATTATCGCGCCGATTCCTTTCAATTTTCTTTGATGCAAATCCTGACAAAGTGAACGATATGAGGAAAAACCAAAATTGACAAAACTGTCCAACTTCAAAATTCTGAATCTAAGAGTTGGATGGAATTTGGACAACCCCATTTCGAACGCAATTTTTATTATCGTATCCTAAATCGTAAAAAAAATTGATACTTAAAAAATTTCAAAGGTGACCCCCGAATTAGTTATTCTTTAGGGTGCAGACTCCATTGAAGAGTATGAAAAACTGAATAGATAAAATAAAGTTTGATGCCGTGCTGTAAATACAAACATAATATTTTAATTTGAAAAGGCGTTAGTTATATTTGTACATATATACACGTAAGGTTGAGCGACAATAATTTAATTTAACTAAACTGTACAATAAAAAATGGATGGCAGAGTATTACATTGGAATAAATTATTGTGGACAAGTTGGAAGATGGACAGGAAAGAATATATTCATTTCCAATAAAATAGCAAAAACAATGAAAATAATGTAAATGACGAGGGAGACAAGGCCCACTTTTTTGTCCAAGAGGAATCCATTAAATGCCAAAATTCCATAAAGTAGGACGACCGTGACTACCATTAATATTGCCGAATATTCCATTCCTTCCGACCTAATTTGTATGTAATTAATGTCCTCCATACTAATCAGAAGAAGTTTAATGAGCCAAGGGAAACCAAGACACACAAGAATGTCGAATGTATTTGACCCGACCTTTGGCCCAACAAAAGAGACATTTTACAAATTATAATACCTTCATAATTAAAATTATAACCCAAACTCTTACCGAGTTGCTGAGTGCCATGGCTCCAAGTCCTAAAATTTTAAAAAGCAGAACGGATTACTTATAAAAATGCAAAATCCCAACTAGAAATGGAATTTTACAATTCTTTTTATTAATTTTAACTCTTGCCTTGTCTAGCCACGATGATGGATGTCACAATTTCAGGGATTGAAGTGCCTGCCGCTAAAAATGTCAATCCAGTTACAGAGTCCGGAATTCCCAAAGTGTCCCCTAAAAATTCAAAAAATTACATTGACCACAAAAAGGACTAAAAGAGTTCAATTATGATGACCTACCAATAGCCGTCATCATCCAAGAGAGAACGTATGACAATCCACCAATCCAAACGATACACATAATTAGAGTTAAGGGATACCATTTGCGAAAATTATATTCTCGACAATCTGGTATGGTCATTTTGAGAGTGAACCGAATGGGCCATGCGAGAATATACTCGACCCAAATCTTCCAACTTTGTCCATAAGGCAGTACAAAAATACCCCATTCAGCTATTTAAAAAACAGACCATATCAATTTATGAATTAATCTAAAAAAATATCTTTCAAAACTTACTTTTGTCCTCAATATAATGAGATACAGATTTGGACAGTGCCATTGAAATCATCAGCTCATCAAAATCATCTGAAGACAAGCTTAATTCACTCTCTTCACCTTCAGGCACTGCCTCTCCGTCAATCCTTGCTGGTCGTGAAATTCCTCGTTCATTCTCTAATGTCAATTTTAAATTTAAATTTAATTGTATTTATATTTATTTTTATTTTTCATACCTGCAAACAAGAGAGGAGTATTTTCAAAGGCCTTGGGCTTAATTTGACCTCCTCCTCCCACAGAGACCCGATGACGTTTCTTGCCACTTCCATGAAAACAAGAAATTTGAATTCGATAGACAATCTTCTCTGAAAATCTCTTGATGGGTCCATTATACCGCAGTACTATATAATGCAGAATATTTTTTTCAACAAAATTGTCGTTAAAATAATTAACCAAAAATTTTTAAAAAAATGTTGAACCTAGAATGTAGAAGGCGTAGAGGAGAAGAAGAGCCAGAGCTTCATACCAATGGATCCGTACGTCAAAAAGGACGAGAATGAGGGCCCCCACAGATAATAAATAAAATATTGTGTCCCTGGTTAAAGGAAACCATTCCAAGGGTAATCCCTAAAGATTTTTGATGTCAAATTAATTAAAACTGATTAATTTAAAATTTATTTTAATCAAAGTCAATTTCTCACCGCTCGTCCATCTTTTCCTACAGCCAATCCTGAGCCAATTCCTAAAAATAGTCAGATTTTTATTTAATAGGTATTTATTTAAAAAATCAGCAAAAAAGGTCAAAATTATTGGAAATAAATTTACCACAAGCCGTGGCCACAACCAAAACATTGAAAACGGCACTACCAACAATAGTGCCCACTCCCATGTCTCCTTGAGTGACAAAAGTTCCAATAAAATTAGTGAAAAGTTCTGGAGCGGAAGTGGAAGCCGCCATGAAAGTAGCTCCAGCCACATCACTCGAGATTTTCAACTCTACAAAAAATTAAAAAATTAAAAAAAGATTTGAAAAAATTTAAATTAAATTAAATCATACCACTGCAAATACTCTCGACTGACGGTACAAAATAGTCATCACAAATGAGAAGAAGAGCATAAAAGATGTACAGGGAGACCAAAAAATGAACTGAAAAGAATCATAATACAAATGTCAAAGAATTATTTTAATAAAATAACAGTTAAAAAAATTGACAAACCCAAGACAGCCCCTTGTTGTCTCTGTGTTTTAGAGAAAAGATCGGGAGGGAAATTAGAGATGCCCGGTTGAGTACAATTTAATTCATGAGTAACTCCAGTGACCTCCTGGAAGTCAACTGGGTCTAAAATTCCATCCAAGAATTGTCCCTGTACACTCCAACTGGCTGTCAAAAGTTGAGACGAGAGAAGGAGGAAAGTGTAGGCACTTGACCAAATAGCAAATCTCCATAGTCGTTTAATCAACTTGACTTGTGCGTAATTACGTTGATTAAAATTGGAATTAAAATCTACACTATAATTTGTCACACATAATTTTGTTTTTCCAGAACTAGTCCGATATTCACCCATCCCAGTTCAATTCTACTTTTTGATTAATGACTTTAAATTACAAAACTCACAATTATATGGAATTAAGTCACAAGAGGATAAAAAAAAAATTTAAGTTTAATGCAAATGTTATTTTAATTATTCACTATATAACATTCATTCCCCATGTTACAATTCCATTTCAAGTCAAAAGAGAACAGGGTCGAGTTGATATAAAAGTATTTTAATTTTTTTTATCTCCTATCACTTCTATCCTTCTCCCTTTACCTGTGTACTCATCCTCAGTACACAGAATGCCATCCCAGTAAATTTCTATTATCTAATCTCAATTATTTTTTTCAAAACTTCACCTGACGAAGTCACAAGAGTCGTGTAATCTTGCCAATTAAATAGAAAAACAACAAGATAGAAAAAATGCATTCATTCATTTTTTTATACTCATTCATCCCCCAAAAAAATAATAATCAAAGGCCTTGTTACAAAATTTTGATGAATATGGGTCATGAACTCCACTTTTTTATTGATTTTTATTTTCTCCTTTGACTTAGACAAGAGAAAGTCATTTTAAGCCGACTACAATGAAAGCGGAAAGGGTAGTGGAAGAATGTCCGCTTCGACATTGTACTCTCTCGAGTTTTTCAAGTAATCAAAGAAAGGCTTGGAGAAAGTCAGAAATAAAAAGAAAGTTTGAATTGAAAGGCTTTCTCCAGTCTAAAAGGTTTTTTATGAGACTTTTCTCTCCAGTGCCAATTTTTTTGATGACTTTTTACCTTGTAACTCCATGTACAGGTACTCTCATGTTTTGACACTCCATTAACGTGGAGAAAGTTTTGATTGATTGACTTTCTCTTTGTACATTTCACCACAACATTTCTCCCCATAGCAGTGTCCCCCTTAAATTTAGCCACGCTGACACAATTAATTTTTTAAGTAGTCTCAAGTCTGAGAGGATCAATTTTTAATTTTAACTGCTGTTTGACTCAGGACGATGATAATGTAAATTCTCCTTTAGTTTATACTGAAGAATTATCCTTTGAGGGTAGAGGACTTGAGTTTTACTTAAGGGTTTGTAACTGTAAGGTTGTGGTGATGATGTCAATATTGGGGACATGGATCCTCCACTTTTGGATCCTTCCTTGTCATCATCCTCTCCTTCTTGATCACTTTTACCAGCAATACAAATATAATTCTGATCCACATGGACTATTTCTTTAATCTTGACTTCCGGCGGGAGGGACGGGTTGTGTGAGCACCATTCACAGTCACAAGCTGGAGTTTTAATTTTAATTGGGAATTTTTGTTGATATTTAAATAATTTCTTTTGCTCTCCTTGTATCACTAAATCTCTCTCAAGACGCTTCATCCTCACCAAAAAAAAGGCCCGTCCTGTTCCGTCAATGGTCGACTGTCAAAGTCAAGTTTGTTTCTGAAATTTTTTTGAGCTAGTGGTAAATTGACCTTGCGTCAATTTTTGCCATGCTTTTTTGTAATAAGAAAAGTCAACAAAGGGGATGAAAAAATCCATCCTTTTTTGGGAGAAAGTACCTTACCTTCATATTTAATTATAGGTTCTGTCTAATATAATCTCTGTCAATGGGTCATGATTTTATGATACAGATGAAAAAGTAGATAAAAAAAAGGGCCATAATCATAAAAAAAGAGGAAAGGCGTGTGGGGTACAAAGGAGAAGGAATTAGTGTTAAAAGCCTTTTTATTCACCCGAAATTTTAGAGCAAGATAAAAGTAAAAAAATCAATTGCGTGGGGATGGCGTTAATTGAGTGTCAGCGGGGTCTTGTGGTGGGAAAAGGACGGGAGGTGATGAGTTTTCTAATAAAGCTTTTAGTATGGAAGACAGCAGGTGAGATGAGGACAAAAAACATTGCAAAAAAGACCCCAAAAAATCCTTTTATTGGACCCCCGTTAACTTTCATTTCACCAACGGTCTTTCACTTTTACTGTGGAGAAAGCAATGGTTTGGGAGGACTTTCTCCATTTTTTATCAGTTTTCATGAATTTTTTTTTGGTTCCACTTTGTCACACTGAAATTAAATTGTCGATTGTTTTTAAAATGAAAATAGACAAATTCTCCCCAGCGAAGACACTTAACTACAGATAGTACATTTTATTCAATAAAAATGTCAAGACTAATTTATTTAGATGTACTTCACCCATGTTCTAATTCATTCCTTCCGTTCAAATATTTTTTTTTGTCGATTCCATCATATCTAACCAAGTTGAGGTCTTGGATTGTGTAACAAAAACAGGTGCGAGTCATTAAGCTACATTCCCTAAAGCCACAATTAGATCAGTTATGAGAACTTTGATGCTCCTGTACAAATGGTATCTAAAAATTGTAGACAAATATGGAGTCTCATGTACCTGAGTTAATTGGTAAATGACTGATCATTTTCAGCCACTGATTTTCTAAATTAAATTTCTTAATCCTCAACCTTGTCATATTGGCATTCCGTCTGCACTAAAATTATTCACATCCGCATAATGTATCCTTATTGTGTTGATGTACAAAGAGATAGAGAGGTGTCAAGGTCATCTTACAATATATTCCTATTGTAATTTATTGACGACAGACTATCATTGATAGTGCAAATTTTTACAGACTTTAATTTCCTTGTGTATCTGTACACTGTACATCAACATTAATTTTCCTGTAATTAATTTAATTAAATGCCTCTGCTGATTTAAAATTTGAAAGTCAAAACTCTCGTCAGTACCAATTGACCTATTGAAATGTTCTTATATCCTAAATATGATGCTATGAACAAAAAGTACATATGCTTGGCCCTGGTCCCATACACAAAAACAGGTGGTGTCACAGATGTAGTTGACAGGTGAAGCATTGTCTCTCTGTCACAAAAGAATTCATCATAAAATTTTTGACAATTTTCGTACTGTTCGTTCAATGCAGACATTAAATTAGACAGAACCTTGGTAGTACACTAAACTTAATTTTTAAGAATGGAACTTGATCATCAATCCCATTAACATCAATTTTTATTTATTGTTACCCATGGACGAACCATGATATGTCGGTTGACAAAACGGAAGAGAATAATTGTCATTCTCATCTTCATTCCCATCCTTCCATTCCTTGTCTATCTTCACTTCCCTCCAGTCGTGTCAGATTCATCTCGGGACACCCAAACGGAAGTAGGGTGATTTCATAAAATGATTTTACATCACTCTTTAATTTTAAAGTGAGTTAATTAACCTTATTCTACTTAGGTGGACTATGTAAAATTTAGTCATGTGAATTTTAATCTTCTCGGCACTGTTTGCTACTGGTACGTGTTTTATAGAATTGCTCTACAACTTGTGTGTTATCTTTCAAGTTCTATCCTATAAAATTAATTATTTCAGGTTAGGCCAGTCCCTCGTATGTCGGCCGACACTACCCATGAATTCTGACCCTACCTCACCTAACAATTACGAATAAAGTCAAAGTCAAAAGTGATACTCTATATTCAATAAATCAACCATGAAAATTAAAAAAAGAGAAAATAACAATGACATTCTTTTTTTAGACAAAAAAAATAAATAAAGTGGAACAGAATAAATAACGAATGAACACATAAGGACTTGTCAAAATGGATTGCTGATTTATTGAATAATACTCAAAAAGACTTGGGTAAGGAATAATAATCAAATAATGTAATGTTTTAATTTGAAAATAAATAAATGGGCATAAATACAAGTAGTAATTTTAACTTGGGAATTTTAGTTTTAAATTTTATTTTTTTTTAAAAAATACACTTACGTTTCTTCCAGCAATAATAAACAGCATCTCATTCTCATCGCCATGTTTTGAGGTTTACAAGGTTGAAACTATACTTTAGTACATATAAGTATCAATGAAAAGTACTTTTTGAAAAGGACGGGATGAGCATTAAATAAATGAAGAATGAAATAAAAAATATAATAATTGCTTATTCAATACAAGCAAATGAGTTTAAAGCCAGTTTCAATGGATCATTGCGATTGTAAAACTACATTGTCGGCATTGTTGAATAAGTTAATTCATAGTTATTAAAATGCATGTGGAACAAAATAAACACACACAAGCTAAGAATACTCTTTCAGCATAATATAAGAATATATTGCAAAGGAGGGTCAACAGAAAAGCAAAAGAGCGAGATGGACGAATGATGACCACCACCAGAGTCAAAAATTGACTATGGATAATTATTTAATGAATGACATGGACTTACCTGAATACAGATTTATATGTAAAAAAATAATAATTTCATTTGACTGACATTAACAGGAACTCGCCAGGGTCACACCGTCATTTATCAATTTTCTAAAAATTTCTTCCCTTCATTAAATCACCTAAAAGTCATTCCGGACCACTTGTTTTTAACCAGAACGGAAGAATGACAACAGGGGGGAGGGAGGGAGTAAACTTGTCATCATAATTCTTTCTCAAATTCTAGCCATGGAACAATTCAATTTGGATTTTGAAATAATTTTTGAAAAGAGAAGTAGGGGAGATTTTTGTAATATAATTTTCTTTTCTTTTAGACTAGAAGAAGAACAAGGAGATTAGTCCATGATTATTTTCATTCTTCTCTTCTGTTTGTTGGTTTCGTTCAGTGAAACCTCTCTTTCTTTTTGTGCTGTGTTTTCTTCTATTTTGTGAGCCCTACAATGATTGATCTCTTGACACTTCTCCCCCTTTACGTTAATTCTTAAATCCTTGATTCAATGATTGAGCAAATCTTGTACAACTTGACACTTGCTAATTCTTCTTATCTGAATCATAGTATACCCAAATCCATTAATTTATTCAATAAAAAATAATAATCATCTTCATTACTAATTATTACTTCCTTTTTTTTCATAGAAAAGCAGTATGACTTTCCCATTAAAATTTACTCATATAATCATAACTCTTATATGTAGTATTAATAATACTCTAATTTTTCCTTGCTCACCCATATATTTTTTTTATAGAAAAAAATTAATTACTTTAGATAAACCTTATAGATAGACATTGGATCATCATCACCATATGGCTAATAGTATTTTACTTTTTTAGGTAGCTATCCAATTGAATATAAATCTAATTTTGTAAATCTTTTACTCTCTCACAAAGTAATAGGAATATAATATAATATAATATAATACTTTTAAATCTTTTAAAATATAAAAACAAGATTCAATCAAGAGTGAGAGAAATTAAGAGGCTATTTATAATCCAAATAATAACAATCAAATATCATTAACAACACAACTTGAGTGAGTAAGGGAAGATATTAGATATAATATAATATATTTGCTTATAAAACTACATAGATATTTTTTTTTTCTTTGTCTCTCTTTGTAATATTTGTAGAATATATTTATATAAACTGACAAAATGTACTATGTCATATAATATAATGAATGATGATTGCAGGTGGTAATGAATACACAAGGAATATTTCATTTTAGCAATTAGTAGTACTTACGGGGACTAAAACTTCTTGACCTAGAATGACGACGACGTCTGTAAGGAGAGGGTGATCGTCTATATCCCCGATATTCTTCACGACGCCTATACGACGGTCGACCACCGCCATTTTTTCCTCCCTCCATGCTGTGAATTAATTACGATAATACGATAAATGCCGGTTACAATGATGGCAGTGTAATATAAAATATTAAAGTAGAAACAAATAAATAATATACTTACGTGGGTTTACCCATATATATTCCAGGAGTGGGTGTATGAGCTCGTTTAGTGATGGAAAAGTCAACGCGGATCCTTCTCCCGTCGACTAAAATTATTAAAGTTTTACAATACTAATTTACAAAGCATATACACCATAAATTATAATTACTCCAACGTGTTCAAGTTTCAATTCATTTTTAGTTTATACTTACTTTCAATTCCATTGCATGAATCTTTAGCCGCTTTTGCATCTTCTTGTGACTCAAAATATATAAAACTGAACCCACGAGAGCGTCCAGTCTAAAAGTACAAGAAAATAAATCTACGCATGAGTTTACTGTGACTATCAATTATATACCTTACAAATGAAAAAAGAATACAATTTAGAAAAATAAAATAAATAAGA
Source organism: Arrhopalites spinosus (assembly GCA_034700945.1). Lineage (NCBI taxonomy): Eukaryota > Metazoa > Arthropoda > Collembola > Symphypleona > Arrhopalitidae > Arrhopalites > Arrhopalites spinosus. Next base: position 32,440 of record JAQIVZ010000866.1, on the reverse strand, counting down.
TTATTATATAAAAAAATAGTACTTGATTGTCCACAACAACTGTACACTCTTCAATCGGTCCATATCTTGCAAAAACATCTCTCAAGTCTCTTTCCGTAGTTCTATATTATAAGTGAATGCAGGAATATAATTTCATTATTTAAAAACATTTTCATTTCACAAGTAAATTAGGTACCTCAAACTAAGACCAAAAACGCCTAAGCACTTATTAGGTAATGGGTTCTCCTACAAAAAAAATAGATACAAAATTAAACTTTAAAGTCGCAATGAAATGCTGCAAAGTTTGATAAAATGGATTTTAATTAACATTTTGAGTATAGATGAATAATTGTTTGATTTACCCTAGTGCCTCTATGCCTGCGTCTAGCAGACATTGGACTTCTACTTCGAGATCGTCCACTTCGAGTACCTCGTCCTTCCCTGGATCTTGAACGTGACATCATGCCTCCTCGTCTACTGCCACCTCCACCTCCATACTTTCTTCTAGAAGTTGACCTCGATCTGGATCTTGTATAACTCCGCCGCCGTCTCTCTCTTTCTCTGGATGGAGTTCTTGATCTGTCACGACGTTCATGTCGTTCTCTTGGTGGACTCAAAGTCTGACGTGGAGACAATCCACTTGCTATTAATTGACGGTCCAATTCCTCATAAGCAGCCTGCAAAAAAAATATTTCCAGTCATGTTATAAGTAAAATTTGTACATTATGTAATCAATCCTAAAGACATATGGCCGACGTGGAAATACATGGAAACTCTTGCAAATTATTTTTAAACCAGTGTTCACACACGAATATATATTAATTCTCACAATTAGTTAACAACAATAATGTAAAATTGTTAATGATAATACGGAAGAACCTTGATTTCGTCAATTCTTTCTTAATGACGAAACGAGCAAACAAATTACATACATGACAAATGAATTATGAATAGAGTCAACATGATTCATGTACAATATTAAATGGCAAACCTTACCCGTCTATCCACCATGGTCACAGTGAGTTAAATAAAGCCTGAATTTAATTACAAAGTTGAAAGACTTGACAATTAAAAATTTTCTGTTTCAAAAAAAAGAGAAGAAAACCGACAGAGCGCGGTAAATTCAAATTTAGTTTAGAATCTAAGCCTTAGAAAAAAGGTGGCGAACATTGCTCACTGTTGGGTATATCAATACAAAGTCAATTTCAGACCGAATCGGACAATTCGGCAAAAGTTTCCTGGCATTGTTGAGCTTATTTGTATTAAAACACAAATAAAAACTAAAACTGATACTAAAGTGTCCGGTTTGGAAAATGGTCATATAAGACCATGTTAATCCTTATAATAGCTTCTATAGGCTATGCATAGTTATATGTCTTCAAAATTAAATTGACTCTTTATTTCTTAAATAAATGACAAAATAGACACAAAATAATCATAAGAAAGTAAAAAATGAATAAATAGGATAATTTGACGACTAATTAACTTAATTCAATCCATCACCATCTCTCAGGGTCAGCATTTTCAATGAAACCAAAGATGCGGTATGACAGGTAATCAATCATGTTTAACTCGTATGCATCCAAAGATCGGCCAGATTTTTTGTATTCGTCAACCTTTAAATTCCAATACATTTAATTAACTCAAGTTAACTTCCAACGACAAGTTTAAACCTACCATTGTCTCATACACCGTTGAAATTTCCAATCCCTGAGTTCTCAAACTTTGTACCATTGCCCAAATTAAATGATACACTTTGTAGACATTCTGTGAGTGTTGACGTTGTCTATGTTTGTACACAGAAAGATACAAAAAATTACAATTACAAGTTAATTAACCTCATCCCTACTTCATTAAATTTATTTGTATGACAATGTAACGTCATATGACGTAAAAGGTCGTTATGAGGTTAAAAAATGGAATGATCTCACCGTAACCACCATTCACCCAATGTCAAAGGTTCTTCTGGTCCAGGTCCTTCCGGATACAATCTATTGGCTGCTCTATTAAAAATCTTGAGATAAGATTCATGACAGAAATTATGAAATATAAATAAAAAAAGAAAATTACCGAACAACATATCGAACATTTCTTTCCTTATGTTTTTTAATTAAATCTTCTGTCCACCCCGTCAACTCTGGAGACTTGATCAGACCCCCATTAATTATTTCACCAATCCAAAGATGAGAAAAAATGATGGCGTCATCCAAACTCATTTTGTCAAAATTCCCTTCAATTTCTAATTGATCCGAAAAGTAGTCAAAAAGTTCATACTTGATTGGTCGGGTAGGGGCTTGAGCATAAAATTTCATGAGTTGTCTAAAAATCAAACTGTTTCCAGTCACATTTGGATTTGACTTCATGGCCAAACTTTGTCGATCATAATCCTGACTAGATTTTCGGACTAATGATTTAACAATTCTTTTCAAATTATTAACAGTCTCACTCTTTGATTTTGATTTTGGAGTCAATCTTTGCCATTCTTCTACTGCTCTATTCACATTGTAGACTTTGTACAAATTTTTACGCTGGAGAAAATCCAAAATTCTACTAATCCCCACCGTCGTCCCTCCTCCTCCTGCTTGTCTCCTCTCTCGATTTCTTTCTGGAATCTAATAGCCATAATAACTATTTTACAAAAAGAGAATTACAATTAAAAATAAAACAACTAACTTTAGATGATTGTCCCCAGTCCAAACAAAAGACGGTGAAAATTGTCAAGAAAATTAGCCAATAGCGCATAGCTGCTTTTTTTAATTTTTGAAATTTTACAGTAAAATGATGACACTTTTTCTTACAACTTGAAGGATTTTTTTTTATAAAATATGCACAAATACAAAATAAATATGCAAATGAATGATCTAGAAAGTGAAACAGAAATTGAAGACATGGAAATATTTTGAGAGTTGAACAACATGATAACCTCACACACAACCTTTGACACTTCTTCATTTAACCCCTATACAATTTAATTGGAATAGTCTAGAGATTTGTCATTACATAAATAAATTAAACAGACCAAACAAAGTTCAAATGTATGATTTTATGCAAAGAGGAAGATGAAACTAATTTAATTTGCTTTACATTTAAATTAAATTAAAAAATATTTAAAATAATGTCAAGAATCTGTTTGCTCTTTCTTGATTGTGTACAATTTTGGAAAAGAAATAAAATTTTGTTGTCGTTGGGTGCTAAAAATGAACGGTTTATTTTTGTTCCTTAATTTCAAAAACCAACAAAAATAAAATTCCAATTGTCAAAACCCTACAGAATGACTCAATAATCCATGTACAAGGTGAATAAAAACAAGACTAGAAAGTTTTTCCTGATGGCCTGATGTTTGTTGTCCTGACCTTGGTTGACACTTTAAAAGAAATAAAAGAGCACCCACTAAAATTGGTCTATTGGACAAGAGTCTCCCTGAAATTTTTGTCTCGAAAAATTTATTGTACATAATAATCCCACAAACTCCTTTTGTGCACCTATTTATAACCCACAAAAATAAGGAAGGGGGGAACCCTTGAGAATTGATTGAAAAGGGTGCTCAAGACACCACTCCATGTCTTCCGTGTCTCAATGGATTCCCTTCCTTAATTCATTGGAACACTTCCTGCCGCTTACACAATTAAGACATGGAAATGGACATGGACCCTCAATTTGTGTGTCCAGTTATTCATCCATACCATAACCTTTAAAGAGATAATCACAAAAACTTTCACCCAAAACAATTCTAATTGTACATAATGTACAGGTAAGTAACAAAAGGGCCGCTGGAGGGTCTCCCTTCAGACTCTTATGAGGAAGGACAAGGGGACCTTCTCCTAAAAATAAAAATGACAACAAAAATCCCTCTCGTAATACACAATACGTACAAGCAGTGTTAGAGTTCAAGTTCCAGTCTTGAGGGAAATGTGAAATCTTTCGGGAAAAACTTTTACCTCTGACCTTGGCTTGTCTCATCATGTCCATCCATGCTGCGTCTACTGGAGTGGAAAACGGGATAATTTATGCAAAAAATAAATATTTTAACTCATACAAATCCAAGAAATGTCTCTACACCCCGTCCCCATGCTCAACAATTTTAATTTTCAATGACAATGAGACTAATTTTAGGACACCATTTTGTCACTAGTCTGACGTGTCAAGTCTCTTGAGGGTACAACCTTAGACAGAGAGAGAGAGAGAACTGACAACAACAACAATACACAAATTGTCAAAGTCCATGATGCGAGTCAAAAAATAATAATTCATTCCTCATCTCCATCACATGACAAACAAGTTGATACTTGTTTACAGTAATTATTACGTCATGTAGGCCAATCACTTTTATAAAATTATTCTCTCTCTCTCTTCAAAGACAAGAGAGGAGGAGGGGGGATTGACACGCATGGGGTGGGGATTCAAGTGGAATTTGTGAGTCATTGTAGAGAAAAAAAAAGATTAAAAAGTATAAAAATAATATCAATTTCATCTCTCTCTCTCTGGGTCAATGAGAACATGAGACACGAGGGAGAGAGAAAGAGAGAGAGAGGGAGACTGAAAGGGAGTTTTATTATTTCATTGATAAGATTCCATCATTTATTATATCAGATGAAGTTTAGTTGTACATAAATGATGATAAAAATGATTAGGATGAACTCACTCCAAATTTTTTGACTCATCCTGTGCCTTACGATCATACACAAAATAAAATTCCCTTTTCTCTCTCTCTCTCTCTCTTGGTGAAGTATCTTTTAATATTTAACTTGTGTTTTGTCAAGTGAAAAAACTTGAAACGTCTCACACGACTGACCCTCCACCTCCACTCTGACTCTGCCTCTGCTTTTTGCTGTGTAGAGAGTCAAGAGTCAAAAAAAGTTGAGAGGAATATAATGAGAAAATATTTAATTTCCAAATGAGACCCCACTCAACAATAAACCATTTTTTTATTCATGTGTACACTTACACACACACATAACTCCAAGATATGCACTTGGAAATTCAACAGACCTGCACTACCGGGCCAAGGACTCTCCAAGTTTTTGTTGTCAGAGTATTATTCTTGTTCTTTTTAAATTAAAAAAAATCTACCATTGTATTTTTAAATACCAAATTCCTAATTATCCAGCATTTAATTTTTAAAAAAACTTTTTATTTATAGCTCTCCTTTTAAGTTTATTTTGCACGTGGCAATTATCGTATGCTACCTAAATATAATCTTTAGCTTTATTTTTTTGAATTTGAATGACTTGATAAAATTGAATCAAAAGATTTTTTTTGTAAATTGATAAGAATTTGGAATTTATTTCCCTTGTCGTCCATTTGACATTAATCACTCGAGACAAAAATAAATTAGTTAAAAGTTCCCCCTGACTCCAATTCCAAAAAATGTGGCTTTTTTTGTAGAGTAAAAAAATCAAAGTCAATGATAATGAATTTTTGGGAATGAGATTTTTTTGTAATTAAATTTACAAAGCCCCTTTAGTCTTTCCTTAAGCATTGAAGGGAGACTGACTGTGAGTAAAGTGTTTTGAGGGATGGGATAGTGACGTGCATTTTTGGACTTGAGAGTCTTGTGTGTAAAGGAGACAAGAGTACACATTGGAATTGTGTAGAGTTGTTGCCTTGAGCATTTTATATAGAGACTGAGTAGTCTACTCGTATAACAATCCCCCCTCCTCAACTTCATGTAATGTTATAGAGAAGATGCATTATGAGAGAGAGAGAGCCCACCTGCCCATTTTTCCTTCGTCTTCTTCTTCGTCTTCTCTCTCTTGTTGCTTGATTCCTTCATTGAAAAAAAGGCACTGGCACAAGACTCAGTCTCAAAGTAAACTGCACTCTGTACGGTCACATATTCATCTTGAATCAAATTCAGAATCAGAACAAAAACCAGCTGGCATCTGGCTTCATCTTCCTTTAATTTTTTTTATCTGTCTTGCATTTACCTGTACTCAACTTGTCTCCAGTGTCTAGAAAAAATATTTTAACTATTTTAAATAAATTAAATTGTGCCGTAAATAATTGTCATTCATCAAGAAATAACAAGACAAAATAATTTTTTGATTTTTTGTTGTACCCGGATACTATTACAAAAGATTTGTGCAAAAAAAAGTGACAAAATTTCGGGAGTGTGGCAAGTGGCAAATTGATTTTTTTAAATAAAGAAAGCCGGATCTTTCATACAGGTAAATAATAATTACAATTAGTTTAGGATAATTAATTATTTGTGTGTTTGTGTGTGTGGATGAGTCTTGGTCCAGTTTTTTTGTGTGGTGGTTGAAATTGAAAAGAGGAAGATATTGGAGAGGAGGAAGAGGAGGAGAGACGGAATGAATATTAAATCTGTGATTAAATGCAAGTGAAAACGTGTTTTCCTCTCCTAAAAGTAGATCACTTGACCAGAGGCATGCAATGTAAATTGTTACGAGTAATATCTCCCTAGTTTTTTTTACTGTGTCTCTAGTCTCTAGAAGAGACACACGTTTAGACTTTAGAGTAAGTTAACAGGTAACGAGAGCCGCTTCATCACATCTTGATCTTCTTCTTCTCCTCTATAATTTTCAAATCGCATCTTCTTCTCTCTCTCTCTCTCTCTCTACTGACCTGAATATACTCCCCACAACTGTCTATACAATAACAATAATGAATTTTTATTATCGTTTTTTTTCTCTTTACTTTGTTTTGTGCATGTCCAAATTGAAATTATTTCCTCTATAAAAATTCCATTCAAAAAACCCCATTGATATGCAATCTGTCTCTCTCTCTCTGTCTTTGCAAAACTGTAAAAATTGAGACGTTGCCTCAATCTCCTCCTCAACAAATTTTTGTGATTGTTATTCTACACAATAAATTAACAATAATAATTTAAACTACAATACCTACACATACTTGTCGTTAGACAATAAATTTTTTGACCATTTAATTCTTTTTTCAAAAATTTAGCTCACCCTTATTTCTTCATTGTGTCTTGATTTAAATAAAAAAAGGAGGACATTTTAATTTAATTATTAGGCAATAAAATGTAAATTAGTACACAAATTGAGGTACAAATTTATTCTAATTCTAATGAATTACAAAATTCAAAATTAGGAATCAAGATTAATTCCATTTTCCATTTTAATTTGGATTAAAAGTACCTGGAGATTTTCCATTTAGATAAACAAAAAAAGAGTTAATTTGTGGAGGAAATAATTTTCAAAATAATTTTTTAAGGCCTCTCACTACTTTTGACTTGGGTGACTTTTGACTTTTAAAAATGTCCTCAAAAAAAAAGATTCAGTTTTAAAAAGGAAGAGAGGGAGAGAGCTCTATAATTAATTGTATGATTAGCATGAACACAAGTCAACTTGGTATATTACTATGGTTAGAGAGAGAGAGAGATGAGAGACAATTAAATTGTTACTGAGTGAGTAGAATTGCAATTGTACTGTGTGTATATTTATAAAGTTTAAATATATAAAAAAATGGCCAACGGGATTTGCGGCCATGACAAGAAACGTCGTATTTTTATTTCTTGTTGACTGTCAGTCAGTCAGTGAGTCAACCTTCCATGACGAGTCTTAACCCCATTATTTACAAACCATCACATTAAATACCCACCACTGTACAAATGACAACAATGAGTCACCCCTCCTCCTCCTCGTCATCGTCACCATCCAACAACCACAACATTGAAAAAATATACAAGACTTAACTAACGTTGTGTCTGTACTGGACATAAAAATTCAACGTGGGGCTCCAACCATCACCACCAATATTTTTAACCCCTTCGAGATCACATTTATAATTTTTTTCTATAAAAAAAGAATCTTACATCAACTTTTTCTTGACATTGACAAGCAAAAATTAGAATAACAGGACAATCACCGTCAATCCACTTGGAAAATTAGGAGCAAGGTGGGCTTGGTGATGATGATGAATTGTTTTTGTATCTTTAGTGTATCACTGTGTACTATTTTAATTATTATTGTGGTTTACATATTGGTTTCATTGTTGGTTAGTTGTGGGTGAATTTATTGAGTCAAGACTCATTGGATTGTGACTCGTAATTGACTGAACAATTTTTTTTATTATTGCATTTCTCTCTATTACGTAATATTTATTGATAATCATCATGAGCTCAATTTATGTGTACAAACTTGAACGAATTTTTTTTGATCACTTGGTTAATTTTTGAGAGACAATTGAATTTATTAAAAATAAATATATTCTTAATTTTAAAAATAAAACAATTGTTTTTGACTGGAACTTGATTTAAAAACAATTTTCAAGGTGAGCCTTTTGTTTTTAAGACACAAAAAAGGGGTTTCCGCTATGAAAAAAATATTATTTTTTTGGGGGGGGGGGGCTCATCTCTCTCTAGTTTTGTTTGTTTATCTTGAAATAAAATCTTGAAGTAGAAAACCAACTCTTAAATAATATTTTGAGTCTAATTTTGACTCTTTAATTATCCTTACCTGTCTTGTACCGCTCTTAACAGTTATACCTGTGTAGTGTACTGTCTACAGAGTAAGTTCATGGTTTACATTTTTAGCCTTGAAATCTTTTTTGTGATGATAAAACTCATAATTTACAATTGTCCACTCTCTCTCTCTCTCTCTCTGAAAAAAATAGAAAATATTTTTTAAAAAAGAGTAAAAGTTTCTGTTGACATTTTCGATAATCATTCAAGATTAAAGATAATTTCTGTTATTGTTCTTTTTTGACTAAAAGATGAAAAAACAGTCTTTTGTTTGAAGAAAAAAACAGATGAGATTAAATATTAGACAGAGACTCTCTGTGAGAGAGTGAAAACGTAGAATTTTTAAAAATTATTTCAAAATAATTTTTCTAACTTTGTCCCAGTCTCCATAAAAGACTCTTGTTATTTTTTCCAAAAGTATTTTAGTCAGACTAAAACAAAAAAGAGCCTGGAGGCACTGCAGATACTGATAGGGGCCTGTTAAAATGGAATTCCCTCCATTTTTGGGAATGGAATTCGGTCACAAGGACAAAGACAAAAGGTAATGGAAAGAAATAACTTCCAAAAAAAAAACAATAGGAATCCCCAATGTCCATTAGTCTTAAACTTTGACTTGCCTCACATTTTCTTCAAGTTCAATGGCAATGAAGGCTGTCTATAAATACCAAAGAGTCAACAATATCAAGAGTAACCGTCTCTTCTTTTTTTCCAAAAAGTTCTTTTGACCCACTCACCATTAATTATCCCCCCTCCCCCCTCTCAATCATCTCTCTCTCTCTCTCTCTCAAAAAAAGGTTCTTTTTCTCGTCTACACTTTTCGAGAGTAAAAGTTGTCTAGAATTGAAAATGGAGGGGGGGGGGGGGGAGATTGCTTCACTCTGACTTGAGTAATAGACCTCAAGCTCATGTTCATTGACTGTTTTGCCCATAAATTTCCTCATTCGTCTCTCTCAAATGTGAGCGTGTCAACGCTCCCCTTGATTGAAGATGAAGTAACCACAAAGGCATGACCAATGAGTCCCCCCACTATGGTCATACAAGACTTGTGTCTTGTGTGACGCTGTCCAATTTCAAGACTCAATTTTTTTTGAGGATTGTCACAAGTTCAAAGGGGACCCCAAAAAAAGAGAAGCGTCTCAATGAAAATTTTCATGCTAAATAAAATCCCAATTCAACCCCGTCCAAATTGTTTACAATTGACTGGTCAAGAATTGAGGAAATGATTTTTTTACATCAAATTGACAATCAAACCGCGCGTGAAATGGCAATTAATTTGGTTTTGAGAGATAAAGAGAAATGTGACTTGTGTTATTTAAATTAAAAGAGACGAGAGGGGGAATCAATAGACAGTGACGTAATCAATAAAAAGAATTTTCCCTTAATTAATTGCAATTTTAATGCATGTACATTAATCTCCCTATTAACTTCCCCCTTCACCAAAAAAAAACCCTTTTAAAGTCTTTTAACTAACTGTAGAGAAGTAGAAGATAATAATGGTTGTCCGCTGCGTCTGTTCTCTCTGTCGCTATCATGAAAGTGATGTGTACGTGTGTTGCAATTAAGTTAATTCTTCTTAAAGTATATGTTAACTAGTTTGGTATACACACACACACAAGAGAGAGAGAGAGAAAAAAAAATATTTTAACTATATTTAAGTCTTTTAAGGATAATTAAGTATTCCTTCCATCGTCTCTCTTCTATTCATTTTAACTTAAATTTTAATTTTTTTTCCCTCTTCCCCATAAAAAGGAGTAGAAAAAATTGGAGACAAAGAGGGATAAAAAAAAGGGAAACTTTTTTTTTATTTTGAATCCGCTTTGCAAAAAAATGGTAAAAGAAAAAAGAGTTGAAATTTCGCAATGTGCAATCCTCTCTCTCCATGTGTTTTGTGTGTTTATATAATATATTTTAATAATATTGTCTCTCTCTCTATTGTTGCAAATATCTATAAAAATTTGCATTTTTCTACATTCTCTTCAAATCTGTAGAGAGACTCGTCTCGTCTCTCTGTACAGCTAAATACAGAAAACAAGTGTAGGAGAATTAAATTGATGTGTGTTCATTTTATTACATTATAATCTTTTTTTACATCTTTTTTTCTTAAACACTATTTTAACTAGAGAGAGGAGGAGGTGCGGCATTGTTCAAGATTGAAAGAGTTGAAAATTGAAATGTTTGTTACAAAAATATGAGACTAAAAAAACACATCTCTCTCTACAATTACAGTTATCCATTACTAAAAAAAATTAAACACTAAAAATTATGCCAAGAAAAGGGAAATACACGCATTTTTTACTCATTTTTTCATGACGTGAATTGAGAATAGAATTTTAAGCGAAAGTTATTTTAAAAAATTATTTGCCAATTGTAGGCTAATCTATATTAAATGCAAAAAAATAATTTATCAACATATGACTAACATGTAGGTACATATTGTCTAAATATGTGTCACTCAACAGTCAACACTCAACAGATATTACTAGTTAGACGTGACATACAAGTTAGTGATATTTGGCAAAAAAAAAATCATAACCATGCAAAAAAAACAATAGTGCAAAATTTTGTATATATTTAAGTTTAAAAAAAATAGTATCAATTTTCTTATATAATTATCCATTGTCTTAATTTTTTTTCTGTGTGTGATGTGGTTTGACATATTGAGAGTGAAGTTGGTGTCCTTGCAAAAAAACATTTTGCAATAAAAAAAACATTCTTTTAAGTTATTGAGATAAAAAAAATAAATAAATAATAATTGTATATAAAATTAAATAAAAAGAATAAAAATAGAATAAAAAAAATCTATAGGTAGACAATTTTGTGGTGACTGGGTTTTGGTGGCTTTGTTCCGCCTCATGAATTTGATGAAGAAAAATGAATATAACTCATAAATTGGAATTGAGTGCTAAACTGTTATGATGATGATGATTATGACATCCGCCGCATATATATTTTTAATTTAATATTTTATTCGCCACAAGACAAAAAATATGTACACACACACAGTCACATAACATTTAACTGTAGTCTCCATTTAATTCTCTAATTTTCTAAAAAAGAGATGGTGGTATTATGAATGTGTGTGTGTAAACTTTAATCTCTAAAAACAAGCCTCAGCCTCTCATAATTATCCTGTGGCCCATTACACATTCGAAAAATTGTGTGATTTTTTTGAGAGTGACAATATTATATTTTTGCGAAATGATTGTGATTTTCAAGCTCTTGAAAAAAAGAGTTGCCGATGGGATGAAAAAAAATTGTACAAGAACCCCAAAAGTTTTTCCTTTCATTCATCTCTCTCAAAAAGTTGTGTATATCTGTACAGAGTTAGACTTGATTGGGATGAGAACAAGTAGGTAGTTGACTTGGGGAAGGAGGTAGTCTCTCTCTCTCTTGTAATTTTTTTGGTTTGTATCTGTACAACTTTTTGTCCACCTCGTAAGTCGTAAGACATATAAAACTTGTACGTATGTACAGAGTACCAAAAGATATTGATGGTGATGTGCAATCAAGGGTGTCCCACATTAAACTTTCACCTGGCCGATTGACCCTTGTTCTACCCAACCACTCTGGCCACTTCCAACCCAACCATCGTCCCATCCACCATCCACCAACTCTCCTTATCCAAATCATCTTGTACCAATATCTGTACAATAATAACAAGTACAAAAAATATTTTTTTATATTTTACCTACTGCCCCAATCATGGCTTCTCTTCCGCCTTCCTCATCATTCAATTCCCATTAAGACGTGAATGTGAAGGAACAATATTTTTTTAAAAAATTCTGGTGGTCCTTTTTTGAGGTGTGAATGATTTTTGTGAGTGTCATTTTTGTGAGATTTTTTTTTTTGAAAATTTGTGTGGTGTAAACCAAAGCTTCCTTATGGAGTCTCCCTCGGATTTCCCCGAAATTGGTGGTCAGAATAATTCATTTAATTTCAACTCTGTGGTCGTTGTTGGAGACGACTATCCTTGAGAGAGAATTTTTAAAAAATCATCTTTAAATTTAATTACTAATTTATTCTTAAAAAGAGAGTGACAATTAGTTTTTTTTAAACGAGTTACAAAAAAGTGACACATTCCACTCTCTCTCTCTTCAAGAAAAAACGAGTTACAAAATGGAATTAGCTGGACCCACAATTATTCTTAAATCTCATCAAAAACCACATCCTCACTCGTATCATCATCGTCATCCTGGCATGAAGGTGAACTAAATTAGTTTACGATTTTTTTAAGAAAAATAAAAAAATAAGTATAAATTATAGACAACAAATCTAGTTAAAAAATAACGACCATCTTTAACTATTTTTATATATACATGTACCTACAAGTTTAAAAAAAAACCTAAAAAAAACTCTACTTTTAAAATAGATACTAATACTTACGAGTACTTTTACTACATATTTTATTTTTGTTACGCATTCTGCACATTAATTTATACAATTCAATTTACAAGGAGAGGGTTTTCATCTTGTCTTGAATTTGTTGTTTTTTTCTGTATAAATTTTAAAGAGGAGGAGGAGGGGGGGAATATTTCACCATTGTTTACATTTTAATTTCCTCCATTTTTTAATCTCTACTCCACTTTTCCTCTCTTGGTCCTACACAAGGAGTTTAGAGCTCAAGCTCAAACTTGTTGGATCTCTCGCCAACTGCCACCAAATGCACTGCACAATGTACTCTCATACATACATAATTTTTTGGCAAAGACTCCTATAACTACACACACATCTATTTAAAATATATAGACCACAAGATAAGGGACATGAAATACGTCGAGCAATTAGATTAACGTAAGACATTATTTTTTGATATAAAACTTTATTTTTTTACATATAAAAAAATAGAGGAGAGAGACTAAAAATTTTCAATGAATATATTTTGGGGCAACGGACTGTTGACCATTTGTGACGGTGCTCTTGCCGTGTGTGTGACGACGGTGTTACTCACATAAACAATCTTTTGCGCACCCCTGTCTTGCCAATAGTTTAATAGTAACAGAAACAGAGAAATAATGTTAAAGACAATGGCAATTGGTAGTCACCACCAGGTTGTTAAATGCAAAATTTTTTTTTATATGTATTATTTCTCATGTGTGTAGTCTACATGGATTGCATGGTAGAACTATTTTTTTTTGTCTTCCCAACTTCAACTTTCGCCTATTCCACTTGGTCACATTCCTGGCCAGTGGACTCAAAGCCAAGCAACTGCACTCAGTCAATTTTTCTACTTCCCCTCTCTTCTCTTTCAATTTTATTTATAAATTTTCTACTCTCTCTCTCTCTCAAAAGTTCTTTTGTTTGTGTAGAAAAAAATACTTTTTCCTAGTTTAGCTACCAAAAAAATTAATTAGACTAAATAGCTTTGCAAAAAAAAGGACAATGGGGACATCCTTGGATCCTTTTTTGAGGTCCTTGGAGTTGGAGAGGATTGAGAAATCAAGTGAAAAAAGAGTTAAAAAATAAAGGAAGTTGGGTGTACATTGTACAAGTATAGGGTTAGGCCCCTATGAAAAAAAATGTGGCCTAGGAAAATAATTTTTTTTATTTTTAAATTAGTGAAATCTATTTTTTAAGTGACTAACCTAATCAGTAAATTAAGTGTGGTGTCGGTGTCAATTTTCCGATTTGATTTGTTGAGTGTGTCTGTGTGTTGTTGTTGTGTATTTTGATAAAAAAAGGAATAATTAATTTGTGAACCATGCGGATTGTCGTTGGATTTCAGGCAGTGGAGGAGGAAGAAGAAGAAATATTTGCCAGGAGATCTTCAGGTGAAAGCGGGAGTGGAGATCATAGTCGTGTTCGTTTGAGTGGAGGAGGTGGTGGAGGATCAAAAAATAAGTATAGTCATCGTAATAGTCACAACAGTATGGAGGAGGAAGAATTGAAGGGATGGGGATGGTTAGAAGTGATTGACCGGTCATTGAAGGAACAATTTTATAATCTTGGAGTTTGTATTGGCAAGTCCCCTACTTACTTTATTGTCATTCCCATCTTCATCAGTCTCCTACTGGGGACAGGGATGCAAAGACTGTCTTATGTGGATGATCCTGAATATCTCTTCTCCCCTGTTGACGGTGAAGCCAAACATGAACGTACTTTAATTGATACTTATTTTCGGATGAATTATTCTTCTAAATTTAATCCATCAAGATTTGTCCGACCCGGTAGATTTGCCAGGTAAGAATTCCTCTTCTTATTTATTTTTATGTAATTTTATTGACTCACGTAATTCCTCTTCTTTTTTTATATCCTCCCACGCCATTTTATTTTTTCTTTATTAAACTGTTTTGTTGCAGTTGCATAATTTTTTTTAAATGCACTTTTTCTCACGGACGCTCACACGACACAACCACATTGACACGTACCTGTGTGTACAATGTTGGATGATAAAACCACAGTTAAAACTTTGTTTGTAATGTAATTGCTAATTAAAATGACTGTCTTTTTTTAAAGTTGAATATTATTTAATTATGTCTGCTCTTGACAAATCTCTTTGTGGATTGTTAAAAAAGGAAGAACGAGAATTTTTTCTTTCTGTTTTGTGCAATTTCAAGTATATTATTTTTAATCCTAATTCAAATCACCGACAAAATTAATATGATGATACCTCCCCCTTTTTTGTGCGTTTTTAAACGTTTTTGACTACAAAATGAGGAGACTGAGATAAGCCCAAAAAAAAGAGAAATTTTTCCCCATTTTCATTCCTTGTGTGTGCTCTGTTGACTTTTAGTTGTTTGTGAAGTTAAAATGTAAATGAGGATTAAAATATAAAAAAATGATATTTAAATGATGAAATTGTTTTGATTTTATTTTAAAGAGTGTTCATAGTGGCATTAGACGGAGGGACGTTACTGCGGAATCATGTATGGAAGGAAATAAATGCACTGGATGACCTGATTCATAGTGTGAAGATAACCCATGATGAAGATGAGTATACTTATGACACATTGTGTGCACGATGGGAAGAAGATTGTTATGAAAATGATGTGTTAGAATTGGGGGAGATTATGGACCAAATTGAAGTTGGCAATGTCTCCCTCACTTATCCTGTCATGCTCAATCCTACAAGTTTCAAGACCTACGCCTTCCCCTTCTTCTTTGGTGGGGCCACCATCTCCAACGTCTCCACTGTCACCAGTGTCAAGGCTCTCCAGGCTAATTATTTTATTAATGTCAACTCTGCCAAAAATGAACTCAGGTAAACCATCCCATTTTTTTCTTTCCTTTTTTTGAATTATCTAAAAATTAGGGACATTTCAGAATCCACAATCCAGACAGGAGGAATTTTACAGATAGTCGAGTCAATAAATCACGATAAAAAAATAATGGACAATTAAATCTTTGTTTCAATCTTTAGTTGAGTAGAGTAAAAAAGGAAAGATAAAGACTGGAATTCAAGGTAGACAACTCTCGTGATCCATTAAAAATTTGACATGAGTGAGGAGTCTCAGTTTTGCTCTTAATGTTTCAAATTAAATTATTTATTTGGGTTGACTTTTTGATGATCAACCAAGATTTGAGTCATGGAGAAGAAAATGAAACCACACAAAAAAATCTATATGGGAAATAAACAACCACAAAAAATTAAATAGAGAGAGGGATTGCACATAAGTTGAATATTTTATAGTCAAATTTAATTTTTAAATGTCAACGTCATTAAATAATTTTCAGATTAGATATTTTAAATAGTTCACCTACTCAAATTTACGTATAAAAAAATACATGTACTCGTACATGTTTCAATGTGAATTGGATAGTAAACTTTCACAAAGTAATGAAAAAAAAAGATTTAATATGGACAAGAGAAAAAAAGGGTCAATTTAATGATTATGAGTCATCCTTAATTTTTTAATGGGTTGTCATATAATATTTTTTATTAATTAAAAAAAATTCCCCCAAAAAATTAGGGCACAATAATTTAAATTTATATAATAATAATAAATGATATTAAAATTAATGTTTATTTTTTTAACAGAGGAGAAAAATGGGAGCGGGCAGTATTGGATGCATTGGATGCAGCAGATGCGGGTTGGAAATATATAAAAGTAGCCCGTTTTACTGTACGAACCTTAGCAGAAGAATTGGAAAAGAATACATTTTCAGTCATCCCATACTTCTCTGTGACCGTCTTGATGATGATTCTATTCACAGTGGGAACTTGTATGATGGCGGATTGGGTGAGGTCAAAACCATGGTTGGGGATTGTTGGTGTCATCTCATCAACTCTTGGGTCACTCGCTGCCTTTGGTTTAGTTTGTTATTGTGGGGTCGTCTTCATTGGCATCAATATGGCAGCCCCCTTCCTCATGCTGGGTAAGCAAATTTACATTTATCATTTTATTTTAAATTAAATTACCGTTCCCTAAATCACATTTTGGCAGTTACACTAGAGCTGTACTCGTACAAATATCTGTAGTGTAAGTTAGATATGCAAAAATTTGTATGACAATGGACTTGAAAAAAAAAGTAGTTTAGCAAACCCACAAATAGAATTAAAAGTGGACCAAAGTCCGAGGTGGCCAAAATTGTCATCTTTTTTATGTACGATTGATTCAACCCATACAAAAAATTTTTACCTGTACACTTAAACCATAGAGAGAGATGGAAGGAGGAAAAAGGCAAGATGAGGAAGTAAAAAATAGCAAGTGTGCCGATGAGCCGTTATATTATTCATCTATTCATTCTTCTTCTTCATTCTAAATTTAGCCAGACACTTTAACACGTTACGGGGATTGAGATTGGGATTGGAATGTGTGTCAGGAATTCCAAATTCAACCATACAAAAAAATTGTGAGGGGGGGAAGCCCTCTAGCCCCTCTTTGTAATCCTTTTTTTTCTCAAAAGAACAATTAGCAATTAGTGACTAATTGATCCAATATTTAACAACAGTACTACCTTGACACTTTGTTTGAAAAAAAATAACAAGATAATAATTTCTCAGTCTCAGTCGTCACTTGTGAACAAATGACGCAGAGACATGTATTTTTATGACTCACAATTTGAACATTTTGTCATTCTCGTTATACACAAGAAAAAAAGAGACGCTCGGCTGGTGTCATGTCATGATTAAATATTTATCAAGACCTTGGTCCATGTCACTTTTTTTAAAAGAAAAAAATGAGACGAAAAATGCTAAGAGTCAATTTTAATGATAAATCTTGTACAGACAAGTACAACTTTTATACATTTATCTGTATGCAATGAAGTCCCCCTCCTCCTCCCCTGTCCAAGTTTAAATTGTGCAAAAGAAAAGGAAAATGTTGAAGAATGAATAAAAAAAAATTGACTAAAAGTCTTGCACTTCGCACTTGGCCAACTTGAACGCTGAAATAATGTGTACCACAATGGTACATGAGAGACATAGATATGCATATAGGTATGTATGCACACTCTGAATCAGAAATGGTGTGTTTAGTGTCGAGGATTGAGAAATGAATTTCCTCACTTTTTTTCAATAACGTTCAAATAGTCAGACCACATGAACGTCTCTTAGTGGAAAGAGGGGGATGGGGGGGGCCTTAGGGCAATTCTCATCGTCAATTCTCTCTCCCTTTTAAGAATTAAAGAGACGGCCACAAGTAAGTTAGTGGTAGCACACCATTTTTTTATTATGCAACCCCCCTCCCCTCTCTTCATCATCACAGTCTTTACATTTTACAAAACTTTATAAAAAAAAAATAATATTATTACATGGGGGCATATTATACATATTATGTACATACAGAGTTAACTTTCCCTGTACAGGTGCAGGTGCACCCCCTGCCCCTCTGTCTGTGACTGTGCTTGGTGTGGAGATATGTACAATGTTTTTAAGTTGAAAATGTAGGAACAATATTATTTTTTTTATTTATTTCAAGTCCATAATTACAATCCTATATTGGCATAACCATAATTACAATTATTATTTGCAATATCCATTTGCAATAATCTCACCATTTTTTTCTCTCTTTCTCTCTCTCTCTCTGTCGTTGGTAGTCTGATTTTCTCAATCCAAGGCAATTTATGCAGTTTGTGTAGAATTGAAAAGTGAATATAATGAGAGATATCAAGTTGAGTGAGGTGGTTAGGTATGAATTTAATTCATTATATCACTTTAAATTTTTTTTTGCCTAATTCTTTTCAACAATTTTTTGACAATGTCTCATAAATGACGATGCAGTTTATAGGAAATGCTCAATTTTTTTTGTGAGAAGTTTCTGGAACGAAATTTGCATTGCACGAGTTGAGTTGACTGCATAAATTTTAACAAGAATGATTAGACTCTATTCTAAGGATTTGGGATGTGGAGATTCTTGGGATGCCCATAAAAAAATGGTCACTAGAATGACTATTTAAAAAAATATTTTTTCTTGTGAGAGGAAGAATAAAATGAATAAATGTCTTAACTTGGTTCAAGGCTACTTGGTCCACGGTGGAGTTTTTTTGAGAAAATACTCTTGAGATTTGGAGAAGAGCGGGAGGGGGAAATCCCATGGTGAATCTCTTTTGTCACTATTTTTAAAAATTCTATGGGCTATCTTTATCATGGAGGGTGCAAAAATTCAAGAGAGAGAAAAAAACAAGGATTTACTCCATGCACACCTTTTGTCAATAAAAATGAAAAACAATTTTTTTCGCCAATTGTATTTTCCATTGTACACGAGTTAAAAGATAAACAAAAATAAGCAAGGTAATTTGTTTGTCATTAAAACTATTTTTTTGTGTGTATACTTAATTTATATGCACAAAAATTAGAATGTTCTTTGTCCTCTACAAGGAAGGAAGGAGGAGGAGGGGAAAAAATTGTGTAATGTGCAATTTCATCCATTCTCTTATAGGACAAATTGGAGTCTTGTTAAAAATACAGGAGAATAATTACAAGAATTAAATGGAGGAGTGGGGAGCTAAAACTCTATTCTCAGTCATTTCCTCACTCCCTTGGCATTGACATTTTATTTGTACAAGCACAAGCACCACCACAAGCTCAAATTATTTAGCCATCTCTTTCATCTTTAGTCGGAAATGTTTTTTATTTATTTATTTTTGGGATTGAGAGGAGATGAGACTCGTCCATGGAATTCCCCTACCTCAATTTAAATTTTTTTTATTTAAATATAAATTAATTAAAATCATTTTCAAGTGCGTCTTGAGTCTTCAGAAATGTCAAGTGAGGATGAGGAAACAATTTTTAAAAAATATTTGGGGATATGGAAAATGGGATTTGGATTTGGAGTTGGAGGATATTTCCTTATTTGGTTTGAACCTAATGGAGATTCAAGAGTGTTGATGTTGAGACTTTATGAAAAAAAAGCCGCTGTAATATTTAATGTAGGCGGGTTTTTGGTCTTGTAATAAATAAAAATGTGGTCACTTTTGCCTTGGAAGAGGGGACTCTTCCGGTCCTTATCCGGTCTTGTATCCTTGAGGCCATCCTTTGTAAAAAAACCCTTTTTTGACTTGACTGATATTACTTGAGATAAAAAAAAGACAAATGAGAAAATTAGTCCTACACATGGAAAGATTTGAGAGATGAGTTCATTCAACTTTTGTGGTACAATGTAAAAAAAATGCTAAGATGAATTTTAGTAGAGTCTATTTATAGTCAATTGACTCCCAATGTCTTTTGCATGGGGAAGACATTTTTCATTGTTGACCATGATGACGCTTGCGGGGAAGAAATTTTTACGTCGTCTCATCTCCATTTTGATTCTTTTTTTTAAAAGAAAAAAAATCTCCATTCCCCACATCCATTCTC
This sequence comes from Arrhopalites spinosus, assembly GCA_034700945.1. NCBI lineage: Eukaryota > Metazoa > Arthropoda > Collembola > Symphypleona > Arrhopalitidae > Arrhopalites > Arrhopalites spinosus. Next base: position 12,284 of record JAQIVZ010000866.1, on the reverse strand, counting down.
TATTTTCTTGGGAAAAAAAACACAAAGAGAAAAAAATTAAATCTTTTCATAAAAATTAATCCAAGGCTCATCCTCATCCTTGCCAAAAATAAAAATGTCTATCTCCATAAATCTGTAAAATTAGTAAGGTCACCTCTGTCCAACGAATGTCGTGTAAAATAAATTTATATTTTTAGTAAAAAATGAAAAAAATATAGTAATTAATTTATAATGATTAAAAGAGGAGGAGGGTGCTAGAGAGAGAGAGAGAGACAAGTTGTTGGGACAGAGAGAGGGGTATGACGGCGTAAAATAAAATAGGTTATGTTCATGATATGATGAAGAGGGAAGTGGAGCTGTTGTTTGGTCTTGTAAAAATAATTTCATCATAAGACAACTTATGAGGCTTTACAAGTCAAGTGTGTGTGGTGTAGTTTTCTTGTTGTTACTTTGTTGGTTAGTTTGCAATCCTCATTTGAAATGACCCCAACGTGAGCAAGTTGAGTACAAAATGTACATGGTTGGACTATTGTGTTGTGTCTTGTTATTCATATGAGAGGCAGTAGAGCTGCTCCTTTCCTCTACAATTAAAGCCATGCCACATGTAATCCACACACTCACCATTCAGCATTCAGCTCAAATTCTGCAATCACTATCTCTCTCTCTCTCTCTCTACACCCTTTTTAATGCCTATGCAATAGAATGGGTAGCTGCCCCAAAAACCTCAAACCCCACACACACACACACTTGTGCCTTCCATTTGTCTTTTGCGACTTGTTCTCTTGAAAAAAAAGTCAAATTTCATCATCTCAAAAAAAAACGTCCAAAACAACTATCTCCAATCATTTCCTTCACTCAATTCTTCAATTGTCGATATAATTGATCATCCCCCTCTCCCCCTCTTTACCCTCCCGATGAACCGTTTTTTTTTGTCAATTAATCTGACTCATAACAACTCTCGTCATTTTCTTCTTTTTTGACTCAAGTGGCCAATGGCCAGTGTCAAAAGTGAAAGTTGACGACTTGACTACAGATGACTCATTATTACAGATTAATCTGTATTATGACTGTACTGTCTTGTAAATGGACACAATGAATAATTTTTTTTGTGTGTGTGTCCTTCCAAATTCACAAGAAAAAACTAATTTTGTCATATATTAATATTAATCTTGTTATTTATTTTTAATGAGAAATATTATTCGTAATAATTTAAAATTACGTATCATGAGTCATCAATATCATTTGAAATTTAATATTAGTCAAGTTGCTTAGAAAAAAACATTATAATTTTGTCAATTAAATATAATGACAAGTATTGGCCAGGAGGAGGACATTGTTACATTGTAAAATAATATTTTTAATGCTCAAATTAAATTAGAGTGAGATTTATGCCCCCATTTTTCTATTCAGAGAGAGAGAGCGAGAGAGAAAATTTATTAATTTTTGACAATGGCAACTGTGCAATAAAAATATTAGCAAAAAAAAATGGCTCGTATCAAAAAAAAACATCATTGATAATTGTAAAATTGTGCTAGTAGCAAAAAAAACATTTTTATTTGGAGTCGTCAGACGTCAATACAAAAATTATTGCGAATGGCGAATTTGTACAGCGAAAGGGAAAATTGAGTGTAGGTAGTGCAAAAAAAACCCTTTTTTATGGGGGGGGGGCTGTATCAGTACAGTTAACATGCACAAACTTGCTACTGGACTTCCTTCTTTTTGTGCACAAATATTTAAGAATGAAAAAAAAAAGAAAACTTGATGTGTGCACTCACTAGTACTAGAAATATTTAGAGAGAGAATTCATTTTGATCAGCTGTGAGCTGTGGCTATTAGATGATGAACAGGATCATTTTTTGCACGTGCAAAAAAAAGAAAAAAAGAAAAACAAGAGTTTTTCGCCAAACCTACAACACATACGAGTATGCACATAAAACTCTAAACTTGTTAGACTGGATTTGCGAAACGCACTTGTTGCTCCACGAGGTCAAGATACAAAGATTAAAAGGAGAGAGAGAGAAATGGCAATAAAAAAGTTGTTTCTTGTTTTAAAAAAATGGAATCCCGGTATAACTCATTAATCAGAGAGGATCTTCCCATCTAAAATTTGCATGTCTCGACAATTCGCATAAAGTCTACCACTAAAATGGCCAGAGGGAAAGAAACAAAAACAAAGGATAAATATGAACGGTATATTTTTTGCAAAAAATATTTTTTGCACATACATATAAATATGCATTATGTGTAGCTTTGGTTGACTCATTAATAAATTAAAACTCTCAATTTTGTTTCACTCGTTAAAACAATAAGTCACCCCATTTTTTGCCAATAAAAAGATGATTCATTATGAATGACACATTTTGAGACATTGACCTTTAAGTGTGCAAAAAAATAGTGACCACAAAGAGTTTTTCCTCCCTCTCTCTTTCTTTGGAGAGAGAAGGAATGAAAAGAGAAGGCAATTAAATATAACTACGTTTTGATGATACTGTTAAACATTTAAAGAAAATTGTTCTGGGAGTTTGAGAGGAGGATGAAGAGTCATTTTAAGGGTGTCAAGGTAAGCTGAAGCCAAAATAATAATAATAAAAAGACTACAAGCCCTTGTCTGGTGATGTTTAGTTAAGTTTTAGTTGGGTGAGAAAAAGCGGATTTTAATTCACAAGGAGCAAAAGTGAGACTCGACAATAAACAAAATTCCTCTCACCTCACCTGTCTCTCTCTCAAATTTTAAGCTCAGCTTTTGCCCATTGAGGCTAACTCATCTCGAGGCCAACTCCTTGACAAAATTAATCACCTTTAATTAATCATCAATCATTTTTCATTTAATTCCTCTCTCTCTCTTTGCTACAAAAATATCTGTACAATGTAAAAGTACAGACAAATAAAATAAATGTTGACTTTAGTTGACTGCAAAATTACAAACAATTTTTTTTTTAAAAAAAAATATTTTGTCTGTAGAATAAATAAGAATAAATAATTGGCAAAAAAAATAAATAAAAAAAGTTGAGGTAGTTTGTTAGTCTACAAATCAACAAAGAAAAATAATTTTGCACCCAGAAATCTACTTGACGAGACAAAAAAAAACTTGTTGAGCTTGTTTAGGATTTGTAATAATTTTCTAAGTAATGAGTATGGTTTATGCAGAAAAGCCACTCCATTTTTTATAATGTAAAAAAATGAAGTGCAATCCTCTACAATTTAGGTGAAGGCTCCCCCCTCCCTCCATTTATTAAAATTTAGTTATGGTCCTTTGATGAAATTTAATATTTTATTTACATTTTGCAGGAATTGGAATTGATGACACGTTTGTGATGCTGGCATCATGGCGTCGAACATCCGTTCATGATCCCGTCCCCAAAAGAATGGGTGAAGCCTATGCTGAGGCAGCCGTGTCAATCACCATCACATCCATCACTGACATGCTCTCCTTCTGGGTTGGGGTCATCACTCCATTTCCATGTGTCAAAATATTTTCAATTTATTCTGGAGCTGCCGTCGTAGCCACGTACCTTTGGCACATCTTCTTTTTCGGCGGAGCCATTGCCCTGTCCGGGTATCACGAGGCGGAGAATCGTCACTCGTGGTACTGGTGTCTCAAGACTACTCCGAAGAGTAAAGCCAAGAATAAATCATTTTTCTATCGTCTCTTCTGTACTGGTGGAATTGACCCAGATGACCCGTACAATCCCATCGATAATAAGGAGCATGGTATCATGGTTTTCTTCCGGGATTATTGGGGTGCATTTTTGAATTTAACTCCCGTCAAAATAATTGTCCTGGCCCTCTTCATTGCCTACCTTGGAGTGGCTTGTTGGGGAATTACTAAAACACAGGAGGGACTTGAGAGACGGAAATTGGCTCGGTACGACTCCTACGCCGTCACTTTTTTTGACATGGAGGACATGTACTTTCGGGAATTTCCTTACAGAATTCAGGTAAAATATTTAATTAATATTTTAATTAATAATAAAAATTAAATTATGATATTAATTATTATTTTAATTACAGGTGGTCGTAACAGGGGACATAGAATATTCAAATCAGACCATACAAAGGCAGATAGAGAGTATGATGCACAAATTTGAAAAATCCGAATACGTTGACGGAGGGTCACTCTACACCGAGTCCTGGTTGAGAGCTTTCCTTGGTTTTGTTGAAAGATCCAAATTAGTGGAAGTGGAGTACAACATCACAACAGAGACAGATTTTATTGACACACTTCAAGAGAATTATTTGGGTCCTTCGAGTGTCTTCTCAGAAGATATAAAATTTAGTAAAGACAATGGAAAAATAATTGCCTCACGATTCATCATACAAACCGTCAATATTTCGGACTCCAATGAAGAACGTGACATGGCAGCCGCCCTTCGAGCAATAGCAAAAGAACAAGGGCCTGGACTCAATGTGACAGTTTTCCATCCATTTTTTGTATTTTTTGATCAATTCCTCCTCATTCGTAACACAAGCATTCAATGTGTGTCCATTGCTGCTCTCATCATGATGGCTGTGTCCTTAGTCTTCATTCCGAATCCCCTTTGTTCCCTCTGGGTCGCCTTCTCCATCTTGTCCATTGAGGCGGGTGTGGTGGGATTCATGACCCTGTGGAATGTGAATTTGGATGCAATTTCAATGATAAATTTGATCATGTGTATTGGATTCTCTGTGGATTTTTCTGCTCACATTTCCTACGCTTACATGTCAGCCAAAGTGGACACACCAGACGAGAGGGTCAAGAGTTGTTTGTACTCTTTGGGTCTGCCCATTGTCCAGGGAGCCGTGTCCACTATTTTGGGAGTGATTGCTTTGTTGGTGGCTCCGTCGTACATTTTTATAACTTTTTTCAAAGTTGTCTTTCTCGTCATTTTCATTGCGGCCATGCATGGACTCTTTTTACTCCCTGTGCTTTTGTCTCTATTTGGACCCGGAAGTTGTAAGGTAAAAAAACTTGTTTCTTTAAAAATAAAGTATTGATCAAAGAAATATGCATATAAATACTCTAAATTTGTAAATATATGGTTATGGTACTTAATATATATTTATTTGAATATATATATATTGTATATATTTTTATGAAATAGACGAGATCGTAACAGTTGTAACCACTATTAGTTATCCAACTTCCCTTCAGTTTTTCTAACTTAAAATATTTTCTAACAGTTCTTTTTAATCATGCCCAATGAATCATGTGTTTTTGTTGTAAGGCTGTCTGTAGTTCCGGTGACTCCATGGAAATTTCAGAGAGGGATCGAAAGAAAGACAAGGTCGTCCCTTATTCCTTTGTTGTCACTCCTGCTGGCTTGGATCCCAAAAATTATCAAGGTACACCATCATCAATTTTTTAATGTTAATCATCTCTACAATTAAAAATTCTTCAATAATTATTAATTGTAAAAATTTTACATTAAATTACAGTCGGTCTAAATGGAGAAAAAAGACGAGGCTCAGCTCAATTCCAGCCCACAGGGTTCATGACACCAAGTCAAGTGAATGGATTTGGTCTTCAAGGAGGACAATTTGTGAATGGTGGAGTCATCCCAAGGGTTCAAGGACTCAAGAATGGGACATTGGGTGGGGGTGGGGGTGTGGGGAAATCAGCAAGTGCATCCCCCCCAAGTAGAAATAGTTTAGAGAGGGACTTGGGACTGGGCACATCCGGTGAGGATGAGTCAAGTGAGTCAAGTTTGTCAAAAAAAAATAAAAATAAAAGTGTCAAGAGTCATATGAAGGAAATGTACAGTAATGAAGGTTATTTGAGTGACGACGAAGATGGTGGGGGCGGTGGAGGCGGCGGTGGGGTGACGAGTGTAGTGGTAGATGGGGGACGAAAATTGTCCACAGTGTCCAATTTAAATAGTAGTAGTAATTTAAATAATAATAATGTAATCAGTAGTCATAAGAGTAATCATGTAGGTAGTAGTCAATTAAATAGTAATCATCGTCTTCGGAGTTCATCCCTCCCCCACAGTGGCACCCTCCCTGGGAGTAGTAGTGGTGGGGGTGGGGGTGCGGAGGATAGGACAAATTCTAGAAGAAAGAATAGTCAACCACGTGGATCTTACGTGAGTGAGATGAGATTTCCATGACATCCCAAACTCTTAAACTAATTTTTTTTTTAAATTTCAATTTAACAGTTGACCCCCAATGACCTTTTACAATATATATATATTTACAATTTAATCACATTTAAATCCCTATACTAGCCAGTAAAATGTCATCATGATTTATACTTGGGATTGACAAGCTCAAATTCCCGTTTTTAATTTTCTTCTTCTTCCTCTTCATTTTGTACATTTAGTCAACATTCAGCAAAGCCCCCTTAAGAATTTGTCAACTTTTTTTTTAATTATGACAATGACCCAATTTTTGTGCTCAATTTTATATTCAAAACTATTAGTAAATTGTATTTTTAGTTAAAAAAAATAATGATGACAAAAAAGAGTCAGACTTTATTCCCCAGGAATATTTATAAAATTGACCTCTTGACCTGTGGTCCAACAACTACTACACTTGTCCTGTTTGTTTGTGTGTCGTGTTTTTTTTTTTTTTTGATGATGTGAGTGTGCATGGCCGGGTTTAAAAGTAGTGCCATTTTTTTTAATTATTTTTTAATTATTATTATTATTTGAGTCCTAACCAAAATAAAATGATGAAGGCTATAAAGAAGAAGGAGCAAGAATTTGCAATTAATTAAAAAAAAAAGATGTGAGAAGATGGATAAAGGATTTTAATATTATTAAAATAATTATTATATTTAAAAATCATCATTATTAAATATTCAACAATCAAAGGAGATGAATCTGAACTCTGACAATTTAAGAAAAAAACAATTCTCCAATTTTTTGAACAAAATTGACATTTTTGTGGAAAGAGAAAGAAAAAAATTTTTCACAAAAAAGTTAATTTTTAATATGTATTTTTAATTAATGATGATTTTTCTATTTTTGACTGCATGCAAACAAAAATGCATTGTATTTTGTATTAAAAATTAAGTCAATAATTAATTATTATTATTAAATATTATTATTATTATTTGAAAATCATTTGACTATGATTTTCTCAAGAAACATTATTAAATCAATTGATGCAACTGTACCTCTAGAGTTACTATTATTAAATGTAGCCTACAATTTAATTACAATTTATTATTTTAATTTTTTTTTTGTAAATTAAATTTTAAGTTTTTTTTGATATAAAATAAAAAAAATAATTTTAAATAAAAACAAATTTGCATTAAAATTCAGAAATGATGTTAATTTAAGTAAAAATGAAAAAAAACCTGTAGAATGTAGTGCACTCGATTCAAAAAAATGTTAAAGAGTTTTTTTTTTTTAAAAAAAAGAACAAGACAATGGACTATTTAATTATTATTTGTACTAGTAAAGTTAAATGATGTAGAGACCTGATTCTCTCTCCTACAATCAAAAGAAAAGGTGTAGTGTAAATATTTAATTGTTTTGAAGCAATTAACTAATTTCTGTTTGTTTTTTTTCGTACATAATGTCCTCAAACAAAGGAAAAGGCCATTCCAATTATACAATACAACTCAGTTTTTTTGGTCCACGTGTATCTACTCCTATTAAAACTAGAACCAAATAAAATTTATTATTTTATTATACAAAAAAAATTATTTAAATTAATTAATTACCCGCCCCTTTTCATTTCTCATTTTCATGATGATCATTATTTAATATTATTTAAAGTGACTCATCTAAATTATAATTAGACATTGAGGGGGATCATGGGAGGTGTACAAATACTACCCATGTCAAAGTTCATGACCCATTTAATTCTAACCCTAGCCTTGACCCTGGCATGGGTACCTTGGCAAGTGGATGCCTATGCAGAAATTTGTAGTGATGGAGCCCTTTATCAAATCAGTCATAAGGATTGTCCAGCCGGTGTTGTTTTTAGAGAGCCTCAAACGACTCCATGTACCTACCCGGATCCGTAAGAATTTAATTTTTTCTAAAGTCAATTAAAAATTAAATGATCCTGGTAAATTAAATTGTCTTCATTTTTTAAACAGTGACGCGCGGGGTCATTTCTCAGAATTCTGTGGAGAGTTCAGTTTTGATGGGAGTACCACCAATGCCAAGGTAGAATTTTGGGCGTGTGACGTCATTTAATTTTTAATTGTCAGTTAAAATTCCTCAATTAATTCTAAATCTAGATTCAATACGTTGATGTCGGATCAACCGATACAGATGGCCCTAATGATGGTAAAAAAAATGTGAAATTGATCAAATTGACAATTTAAATTGAGATTTAAAAAAATTAAATTAAATTTTCAGCTAGTTACCCAAATAAATGTGCTGCAGAATGTTCTGGAGCCCCGGCTGTCGTCTTGAATTCCCAAAATGCAATTGGAGACGCTGACGCAGATGAGAATGACACGGCAGAAGAAGTCCCAGCCCACCATCCAGACCCCAAAGCGGCGACAGCCATTACGGATCAAACGATGAGACTTTTTATGTACATGACAGATCACTTGATGGACGAGAATCCAAATGGCCCTAATATTCTTCTTGTTGATTTCCTCCGTTTGAGTTTCTCCATCTTAAAAAAACATTCTAGTACCCAACACTTGACCCCAGAATTTGTCGATGACATTCAAAAAGGCTTCCTCTTCCTTCTCAGGGAGAGTGAGACGGGGAAAATCAAGGATGTCTCTCTCCTTGAATACAAAACAATCAAGACTGTCCTTGACAAATGTTTGGCTACAAATACTATCAAACCTTTTACTTTCCAAGGGACTCAATGTAAACCTCTGTCAAAGGTCAAATTCTACATTTATCACGACCACAAGAATTTTAAGAAATTTCCAATTAATTTTTAACCTCTTTAATTGATTCTTTATTTATTCTTAATTCAACAGATCACAAAAATAATAAAGGAAGTCAAAAAAAGTCGAGGTCACACGGACACAAAGGCAGTGACCTACATGCCCAATGAGCTTTCATTCAAATGGGGTAAATATGATTTCCCAGTTGATGCGACATGGGGAGCCATGGATTTTACTCATGGACTTTGTTACGGTGTCTTTAATTTGGATCCAAATAGTCATCATTTGTACGAACGTGCCATGGAAGGACTTTTTACGAGAGAAGTTGTGGCTCGATGGTTATTTATTTTGAATTTTAAATTAAAATAATTAAATTTTAAATGCCAATTTTGATGTAAATAGGCGCTACCCACCCATTCTTGAACAACCTTATTATTGGAATCACATTTTTCGAAGTAACGTCATAACTTCAATGAGAAATCTTGATGCTTGTATTCAAGCAACTTACTTGGACAGTCCCTTTTTACATCGACTGAGAAGACCTTGGATTACGAAGCAAGATGTTGAGCATGAAGCTCATCAAAAAATTCGTAGAAAGTAAGCTCATTTAATTAATTCAAAAAAATTAAATTTTAATTTTAATTTAATCTCTCTCTCTCTCTCTAGACGAAGTGTAGGAGTCAACGCTTGGTGTTTACAGTTACCGTCAGAAAAAGATTTTGTAAAAAAATCAATATGTCCACATCACTAAACTCTCTCCCCACCCCACCCCACCCCACCCCACCCCCCCCCTTAATTTATTTTTTTTAAAAAAAACTACTCATTTATTTGTGTCATTTACTTAAAATTTTTATTTATTTATTTAAATTTATTTGATTTTATTAATAAAAAATATTTATGTTTGTTATAAATACAATTTATATTTTTTATCAAAGAAATTATTTCATTCAAAAAAATAGTCGTGAGTCACTCAAGTTAAAAAAAATACTTGATGCATTAAATACAAATTGCAATGTGAGTGTAGTTGTACGAGTAGTAGGATTGAACAATTAAAAATTGCATAACGGCCTGATTAAGTTTAGTAGAAAAAAATTTGAAAATTGTTTTGATTGACTGACTGCTAACCTAATTAAAAAATCTTTTGTTATTGTAGTGGGGTCAATCCATTGTCAAGGAATGACTTTCACTTGTGTAAAAGTAAAAATTTTGTTTTTATTTATTTTGTGTGTGGGTGGGGAGGACTAATTGAAGTTAATTGTTTTGAAGTGTAATTTTTTTTATGGTTAAAGTGACTTACATTTCAACCATGGGATATTCTACATGTAGAGTGCGTCATGTGACCCCTCTGACAAAATATTTAATTGTAGTGACCCTAACTCTCCTTCACATTAGCCATGTGGACAGTTACTTTGAATATTGTACCAAAAATTCCATCGTCACTGTCAAAGCCTCTGAGTGTCCCTATGGCGTTTTATTCAGCAAACCCCAAGAAATTTCCAATTGCATGTTCCCTACCTCGTAAGTTTTTTAAATCAAATTAAAATTTAATTTTTAATTTTTAATTTTTAACTCTATTAAAAAAATTTCAATTAGTGGAGAACACAAACCAAATATTTGTTCTGACGATGGAGATACGGAAACTGCAAGAAAGGTTTGGAATAATTAAACAAGGTCATGAGGTCAAAAGTCATAGAACTAGTTTAAAAACTACCTCTAATTAAAATTAATAGGTACAATTAGTTGACGTTGGAACAGATGATGAAGATGGTTCAGGCTCAGGTTAATTTAATAATTAATTATCAAAAAAAAAAGTCTCAAAATTTTTCTTAAAATTGTAGCCAGTTATCCAACGGACACTTGCAAAGCAGTCGAAGATAATTTGGAGGACCCTTCACCAGACAAATGTCCTTACGAATACGTGAGAGCCACATCCATCTCTGAGGGCAGTTTTGACGAATTTTCAGCCGAGTCGACTAACAGTGAAGCTGCAGGGAAGACAGACGTTAAAAATCAAACCCTTCGTCTCTTCATGTACATGCAAGATTTACTTGTAGACGAAAATGAAGATGTGCCCAATTTAAGATTAATTACTCTTCTCGAAAAGAGTTTTGACGTCCTTCGGACTCACTGCCCCACAAAATATGTGTCAGAAGATTTTATCCGGGAAATTAAAAGAGCTTTCTTGTTCCTCCTTCGAGAGAGTGACCTTCGACATGTTAAAGACATTTCAGTGAATCAGTACACTAAAATTAGTAGTGTTCTAGACAAATGTCTTAATGGACCTCATCCACCCAAACCATTTTATCTTGATGGGGTCATATGCCGATCCAAGGCTAAAGTACGAATTTATTTAAATTTTAAGTAATTAAATACTAATTTCTCAATTAATATTTCAGATAACCAACATCGTCAAAACAAAATCAAGGACTGGTGGGATATTAATGAACTCTACACACCCTTACGCAAGGGACAAGTTGTCCTTCAAATGGGGTCGATGGGACGTTCCAGTGGATGCCACATGGGGAGTCATGGATTTTACTCATGGACTTTGTTACGGCATGTTCAATCTTGATGTCAACAGTCACCATTTGTATGAACAAGCCTTGGAACGACTTTTCATTACTGAATTGGTCTATCGATGGTATGAACCATTTTTAAATTAAATTTTTAATAATTAGGATTTAATTAATATTTTCTGTAGGTCAAAACCACCAAAATTAAATCATGAATATTATTGGAATCACATTTTTCGAAGTCAGATCAACATGACCATGCAAAATTTGGATGCTTGTATTCAAGCGTCTTATTTGGACAGTCCCTTCTTACATCGACTATTCAGACCCATGTACAAACAACCAGTTGACACTATTGTCAGGAAAAAGTTAGTTTTTTAAATATAATTTCAATTAATTTAATTGTCATTTTATTAATTATTATCATTTTATATTCTTTTAGGAGAGAAACAGATCAGACAGTTTATTGCTTCAAGTCACAAGATGAGAAAGAGGAAACCATTTCAAAATTAAAGGCTAAACAGTGTGATCAACCTGGAAACTAATTTATTTAATAATTGTTGGAAATTAATTAATTTAATTGTGATTTGTACAGTCTGTTATTTATTTTTAACCCTTTATTATATGTACTGATTTTGTCCATTATTTTTTATTTTAATTTATTAAATCACCACTTGACTGTTCATGTACAGCTGTAGAAAATGTTTTGTGTGGAGTTTTATGGATGATGATTTTATGCAAATGATTTGTATGTCATAGAATTCATTTTGTGTTGAATATTTAATTAAAGTTGTGAAAAAAGTAAATTAAATGAAATTTGTAAGACTTTAAATGTTTGTCTTGTTGGTCTCATTTTTTTCAGGTACTTTTTATTAATTCCAGTGTACAGGTAAATAACTTGTGTCATATTTTGTTTAATATTTTGTAGTGTTTGCATTCACATTAGTGCTTCAATTATCTTCCGAAAATGCATGCGATCAGGGCACAGCCCATATGAACAGAATTTT
>JAQIVZ010000865.1:0-47007 GCA_034700945.1 Arrhopalites spinosus | reverse complement strand
CATTCAAAATTAACTCTCGATTGGTGTATGTCTCGAGTCATTTGGCGTTATACCACTGAAGTAGTTGCATTGTTAGTCCTTGAGAAGTTTTATAATGTCAAAAAAATTATTTGATTGATTATTAACAAAATTGATGCCAATCGAATACAAAAACCAAGGCAATATTTTTGTAGTAATCTTTTAAAATTATTATTTATTGTGTACAAACAAGACTAAGGTTTTAGCAACGTCAACAATAATGAGGGATACCTGCTATTGTATCCCATGAAACAGGGTAATGTAACCACGTTTTTTAAAAAAAAATCATGATGAAAGAATTAATTGTATTATATTACAATCTGTAAAGTACATACTTACTTGACACATCTAGTAGTACTAAAGGATGAAAATTGTTTATAAATACTAATAATATGCTGTAATAATATTTTTTTTTATTTCAACATGGGAGGAACATAGGTATCGTCCTCTTTCATGGTTGGTGGTGTGTATTTTCCTCTAAATCGCATTCTATATGTTCGAACGGCTGGAGGTTGTTTCATCATCCAATCTTCTTCATTGTCAAAGAAGAAAATTACATCCTCTCTCTCTGCCAATTCTTTTTTCTTTTGCTCAATTTCATTGAGAGTTTGTTCATTTTTGAGTTGTCGAATTTGCTCTTGTAAAGAAACTGTTCTCTGTTCATCCCATTCATCATAAAGTTGAATTTGATTCTGAATTTCCAAAGCTTTATTTTTGGCAATAGCACTCTTCAGATACTCTTCTGTTTTAGTTAATAGGGATAATTTGACTGTAGGAATTTTCTCTTTTTTCAAAGTATCTTTAACAAGTGGTATAATATTAGCATAATTTGGAAGGTTCAACTGTTCAAAAAAACGATCAACTGTTTCCTTGTCCAAATTCATTCCTGGTACTCGTCTTAATTTTGGTTTAGGAAGAGCCTTATCTGGAGATGACTCAATTACACTCAGTCTAGCGTCTGCATACGCCGTAACTTTATCGATCTATATTTGATAAAAATTGTCAATAGTAATTGTGCATGTGTTAGTAAACTTCATATGATGCTAAAATTTGAGTTACTGATCGGAATTCATTTACTGTCAGGGTAAATTCTATTATAAAACCTACGATTCTCATTAAAAAAATTAAAAATTTATGTAAAAATTTACTTAAATTTACAGATAATTTTTACATAAATTTTTAATTTTTTTAATGAGAATCATAGGTTTTATAATAGAATTTACCCTGGCAGTAAATGAATTCCGATCAGTTATTGGTGTTTTAAAAACACTTATTTTTTAATGGCTTACAACTTCAGCGGCATATGTATACTTGTTGGCAGCTGCCCGTTTGAGTGCATTGTCAACTCGTTCCCAGTTATCAAACAAAGCCCATCCAAGTAACTCAATTGATCGTCGTAGTACATCATCCTCAACATCGTTGAAATACAAAGATAAATAGGCAAGGGTTTTTCCAACAATATGCATTGGCTCATACAAATCAAAATGAAAGTCAAATCCAGGTTGTCTCAAATATTTAGTATTAATTAAAGTCTGCAAATATAAAACATAAAAATATAATTCCTCATAAATTTTAGTCCTGTTTTAAAATAATGATATAGAATAATGAATAGTACCTCTTCCTTTGATTCCTCCAATGGGTCAATCACCGGTACCTCAGTGTCCCACGGCTCAGGTGTAGGATTTTCCAAATATTTAAGACAAGAGTAAAGAACTAATAGTTTAGTTATTGGGGTTCCAAAATCTTCATTTAACATGTTAAGGCTAGCAATTTTGGCAGCATCTACACAAAGTTTAAGTAAGTATTAGATTCTTTTGACGAGTATGAATTTATTGTATAACCAAATAATGTATGTACCGCATGTGAACAAATAATTTCGAAAAGGAATACAATCGTCAAATTATGCGTACCTCGGTAATTTTCCTTGGACAAAAAATGGTCCATGAGTATGTTTGAAAGATAACTGTCTGGGAATACTCCATAATTCATTCGGTCATTCAACAGTCTCATGAGATCCTCTGTTTTATCAACAGACAGCATATAGCGGATAGTAGCATGACTTGTGGACTCAAAAGTTTTATGAGCTGCTGCAGATTTTCTTAATTTATGAACTACTTCTTCTACTTCCACCGCATGATCTCCACTCGTCGCTTTGTTAACATACTAAGAAATATTCAAAACCTCATTAAAATCCATCCTGACCACCCGAAATACATCCTATATTCAAAATGTAATGTTTTTAAATTACCAGGTCCACATCAATATGACTGATCGTTTGATCTGATTGGAATTTCTTGTCAATTTCAAAAAAGAAAGTATCTATGCAATACAAAGTGAAAAGTCATAAAATAACATGTTACAAAAGATTCAAATAGGCAAAAGATAAATTGTGATCTATCCTTATTACTTACCTAAATCAAGTTTCTGTAGGATTGGTGAGTCTAAACGACGATTCCATGCATTTATACATAAATAATCTTCAGATAAAAATCCAGATGATTTGTAACGACTAGTCGTAGTATAAATTGAGCGTGAAAATCTTTGCGTTTGGAGTAAACCCCGAATTAAACTCATTGTGTTCCTATTCATTTTAACTAATTTGTAGTTTGATGTCTGCACTCAAAATACTCACTCTCGTTCCATTGTAAACTTAAATACAAAACATTAACTTTTAACTCCTCAAGAAAGAAGAAACAGTCCAACAATTAATGCAAAAAACAAAATCTCAAAAATTCTTCAATTTCTTCACTTATTTTTTTTCCTCACCGGATTTTCGAATCCTCCAGCCCGCGCTCTTCTCTATGATTAAATGCCAAAAATTAATTACAATCCCTCTTAAATGCGATTAAAATGTTAATGACACATGATTTATCTCTATTTGGTAGGAAAACTCATATAAAATAAGACTCTGTACATATTTTATTAGCGGCTTACTTTTTTAAATTTTTATTGTCAACATTCTATACGTAAAAGCACAACAACAACAAAGACTCGAAGACATTTAAATAAGTTTAATTATTTTTAAAAAAATAAATTAGGCAGCATCTGCATACGAAGTTGCGATAAATTTCTTGCCATTATAAGTAATATCATAAGTTGTGACAACGAGCTTGGTTCCATTAAACCGTATATTACATTTTCCATTGGGTCGAGCATACCTGTAATTAAAAATAGCAAAACATTTTCAGTTTATGTACAAATATCTTTATGTAAAAGTTTAGTATGATGAGCGTACCAACAAAGTGTATAAATGGACATTTCTAATTCTGGACTAGTTCCAACCATCATAGAACTGATTGGCTTGTGATTGTTCTTCCAAACAAAATTATGACCAACCAATGCTCCTTTCTGTGTGTACAGAAACAAATCAATATTAAAATTCAATCTTATAAAATTAATGTAATAATTTGGAGAATTTTAGTTGCAACATTACGTACTGGTTCAAAATTGGCATATTCCAAATATCCATTGTAATTAACGTTTCCACTGGACTCTTCTCGATTAAAAAAGACCCAATTGTGAAAACCTGAGACACCATTTTTGAGTTCTCCCAAGAAAACATGTTCAAATCCAGACGAGCCGAGAGCATTATTTCCACGAGTATAGAAACCAAACCAAATTTGTTGAAATGTTTCCCGGAAGTTTCCTTCAGTGAGGAAACCCTTTTCAATCATAAATGCACGGAATCTTTGAAAGACTGGAGTCTCAAAAATAGCATCCAAATATTTAGTTTCTTCTTCCCTCTCATCATCTGTCACCACTTCATTTTGATTGACATCAGGAACGTAGTTATCATGAAGGGCACGGAGTAAGGCAATTGTAGGCTTTGAATAGGCAGCAGGGTCGACAGTGAGTAGTCTTTTTTTTTTAAAAAAAAAATCACATATTAAATGTAATTCATCAGTTATATTAAATTAAATCACAATTTAAAAATTATACAACTAAAAAAACGTGACGTTTAACTTACGGATTTGGAGCGACATCAGCAGTTGACTCGGAATTGGTTTCTCCTTGTAAGTCCAATGACCATAGTCCAGCAGCATTATTTTCTCCTTCCAATATCAACAATTCTTCAGTTAGAGCAACCAACTCGGCATCTGTGACACCACCTGAGGTCAAATAACAAAAAAAAAATTAAATGATTTGTAAAGTCATTTGACATTAAAATAAGACAAAAATTCTTTTGTGTACCTGAGCTACCGCCGCATTCATCGACATAGTCAGGACAACAATCACCAAAATCCACGCATTTTCTATGAATAGATGACAAAAGTAAACTATGTTAAACACTGTACTACATGTGTTTTCATTTATTAAGGTCAAGTGTCAATCAAGGAACAATTACTTGTTGCATTGACAAGGAGCCCCAGGTACAGTGCCGACTGTATCACATTTCCCTGCACAAGATCCCGACGGAGGTACTCCAAGGCAAAGTTCTGAGTAGTCATTACAACAGTCCCCAAATTGCATGCAAAACTACCGTAAAAATTAATGAATAAAGATACAAATTATTTTCATCTTAAACACAATATGATAACTATTTAACTCACTTTATTACATTGGCAGTCAGCAGCAGGGTCAGTCCCAGAAATATTACATTTATTTTCACAACTCCCCGTTCCAACTCCTCCAACTAATTATTTCCAAATTAATATTGTTAAAAAAAGTATTACCATCACCTTTGTGTCTTAAACTCAATTCGGCAATTAATTTTTAAACAAACCTAGAGTCAAAGAGATGACTGTAATTGTAGCTACCAAGAGAAGGGAGATGATAATTTGAGTTTGACCCATTTTGTTGGTGTGGAATGAATTCGAGTGTCATACTGATCAAAATTTATTTGATTTTGTTGGATCCAACAAAAAAATACTTGACCTTATCTTTAATTACTCAAGCACATTGAATAGCATAGAATGATACTATGTTTGACTACTATCAATGTAAAAATGTATTATCCGAGCCCACATGTTTTATTCAGATACCATTCTATTGTTCGTCTACAATGGAATGAACAATAGAGTGGTTCGGTATGTGTATAATTAACTGAATAAAACATATGAGCTTGGATAATAATTATTGCTACTCTCTGATTTAATTTATTAATCTCAATTTAAAATTGAGAGATTTTTCATTTTTTTCCTTCTTTTACAATTATAAATATGTTTGTAGTAATTTTACAATCATGATTCAGGGTGTTCACATTTACATTAATTATTTGTATATTAATTATTAAATTATTAAATAAATGAGACCTTTTAGCAAAAATTTCCTCATTTGCATAAGAGAGCAAACTAGGTAACTAAATTTACTTAAGTATCTCTATTTACAAAAAACTTTCCTTCTCAGTGAATTGTAATTTAAATTTATCTTCATTACTCCCCCGAAATACAATTCAATTTTTTAAGTTAAGTTTCTCAATTCTATTGTAGTTTATGCAGCAGAAAAGCTGAGGGCGAGTTTTTTTAGAAAAGGAAAGAGTGCAAAATCACCCAAACACTTAAAACTGTTTTGCACACTGTACCGTACATTGCCTTTTTAGATAAATAGTTTAGTCTACATGATGGAAGCATTGGGTTAATTTTTTGATCCTTGAAAGTAATTTTTAGCAAAAATTAGTTTACAACGACAATTTACAATTTAAAGTCCAGGGCTTATTCCTCTGTGAAATAAACGAACCATTTACGTCACACAAAACTGGAACCCTAAACAAATTATTTGACATGTGAGTTTTTTGGATACTCCATCAATCAAGATTCTTGATTGATTGACAGACCATTTGATCACCAAAGAATTATCGTCATTCCAAAGATTGCCTATATCGGGCATCAATCTTCTTAAAAAAATATACACATGCAAATAAATAGCAGGTGTTGACGAACTTACAAATATTCACTACATTTTTGCAATCTTTTAGTGGCCTTGTGAAGGGCTGACCCTTTAGCCATGTTTTTTAATACTCTAAAAATAATGTTATTCCCAACTAAATAATTTACTTAATAATTATCTAAATCCACTCAAGTACATCCCAACTCTCAAAAATGTTAGCCCTCGTGTTGAATTTGCGTGTAATCAAAATTCAAGTGGAGTGTTGACAAGTGTACAGTAATCTGTTGATTTTTATGGCCTGATGACATTGTATCCGTCTCTGACTAAAATGTTAATGTTTACAGTTAGAGAAATAAAATTACCAAGTGGGTCTTTGTTTCACTAATCATTTAAAATATTTATCCATGGATGTAATCTCCATTCCCAGTCCCTTCTCATTGGTCCATATAAATTTTTATTGTACTTTTACTCTCAATCAACATCCTCCTGACCAATATTTAAGACAATGGAGGAAAAACCTCAAAAATTTGACCAAAAATGAAAATATTTGAGTATTATGACGTAGGGACAATAAATTAAAAATATTTTTATTATAGTAATTTATGTTGTTCAAATTTTTTTCTAATTTTACGTCTCTGTATCTCGTACATTATAAACTACATACGAGTGAATAAATTATACAATCCTTTTGACTTAAACAGTCCTACTTACATGATTGAGCACTTTGTAAAATATATATTTAATATTTAACAGACATGTATTTGATGTATTAGTAGTTAAAACCAATCATAAATTATAATATTTCCATATTTCTTTTATTAGATAATATTATTTAGTATTTTTGTTTTTAGCACTGCAAGTTGTCAGCATGTCATGAATGAAAAATGAGTTGAAAAATTAATCATTAAATAATGAGTTGACACAATTATCAACACTCATGGACGTACAACTAACAATTTAATGATGACCACTTGGTCTAGGTCACATTAAAAATAGGAAATTAAATCTTTTTTCTTCATTTTAAACTGCAAGTTAATGATACAATATGAATATCAATTAAGTTTTAAAACCAAATAAGATTGACTTGTTTTTAATTTCTTTCCTAAAAAGTATCCACTGAGTAAGTAGTCATTACGAGTTGGCTCCCCTAATTCCCAGAATAATTTTACTTTTTTTTTGTTGGTGGTGCCAATTGTCCACATTTAAAACCCCAACTAAAAGTAGAGTGTAGCCAGACATTGGAGAGGCAGAAGACTGACGACTGTTTTGTATCTCAGACTCATTAGACTTGCTCAGTAGTTAGCAGACGGATGGAATTGGTTACATTAGCAGAAAAAATGAAAATGACTAAAAAAATAGTCAACAAGTCATTTAAAACAATGGTTGTTTATGCTCTTAATGTTTCATATGCACTGGCGACAAACAGACTGGGATAGAAGATGTCCATATGACAATTATACATTTGTAGTTGTATTGTGCCAATGGTACAGGACTACTAACCCAGTAGTAGTACATAGGTAGGGGATATACAATTTTTCTCCTTTTTACAATTCATTTTTACTATCTCTTGCAATTGTCTAGTAATAAATTTACATATTATTTTTTCCTGTCAATTTCAATATTCTATATATAAGACAAGAAATATGATTGGCAATCAAGAACAAAAGAGTCAAATACACGGCAAACTTGTCCCCCTTTTTTGTGTATCTTCCACACGAATTGTCCTTTTCTCCCCCTTGTCTGAATCTGTCTTTTGGTCCTTTTGACACGAGACAAGGGTGTACGAGTACAGGTAGAGAAAAATGTGTAACCAATATAAATGTTGACAATTTTGAATTTGAAATGCTTACCTTACCTTTTTTGTGTATATCTATATTTATTTATATTTTTACCTAGAAGTTGAAACCTAATGACTTGTGTGTGTGTGTGTGTGTGTGTGGGTGTATGATTTTTGAATCCTATACAAAGTTATTGTCAACCTTTTTTTATCAGGTGTTTTTCAGCTCTTGATTTCAGGTGTTTTTACTTCCTTCATTGTCCAGACCTCATCAGAGAGATTTTGTTGTACATGTACATGTATCATTATAGACACTGTAGTTGGCATGTACATAGTATGTCTCTTTTTTGTGGAGGTAGCCAAAGGGACTTATTTTCATAGTAGTCAAGTTTTACATGACAATTGTGTACCTGTCGAAAAACTTTATTTTAGGTTTCAAGACCCTCCAAAATAATTTTGTACATAATAATGGGTCAATTTTTATGCTTCACCCAGTCCCTTCTTCCTTTAAGGACAACATAGAAGTAGTAATGGTGGTAGTAATGTTTTACAATAGAAAATAATATACATTTCATACGGAAACTTTCTCCCCGTCTCCCCTTTATCCTAAGCCTTTGTAAAAGTTCAGGTTCATGGTTTATTATATACAGATATATATATACTTGACACTCACTACTCAAAGGTCTAAGTATAGAACAGCCAAAAGTTACTTAAATGGTCGGTACACGGAAGAGGAACTTACAGTTAAAAACTTACAAACTCCCCTCATTCCCCTTCAAAGTTTTCTCTTGTGAATTCAGAGTTTTATTATTTTAATATTAGCTCTCTTCCTCTTTACAATTTGGAATATATTCCAAATTAAAACAGTTTGAGAATAGTTGAATTATAATTGAGTTTGTGAACACATAAATTATTACACAATGGAAAGTGTGGCTGGAGTGGCATTAAATGAGGTAAATATTTTTCAAAAATAATTAATTTAATCAACAATCATTAAAGATTCTTTCTTGATTGGTGTGAGTTAAATATTTAAGTTAATTTTTGTGCCTTGTGATTTTAGATTCCAAAGATGGTCAAAGTTATTAATCAACGTACGGGGAGATTATATTACAAGGTTGGAATAATTTTTTAATTTTAAATCATAATAATTAAATTATTTATTATTATTATTTTGAATACATTGTTAGAATAAAGTAATTAATGGAATGATTAATATTTGATTGTAGCCAATAGAACAAATTTCATCTTTATCCAGTCAAAGATTGACATCATCATCCAATTCAATGCAAAATCCTGTGGTCTTGGCGTCATTGGTGGCTGGTTTTCTTGGAGTGTTTATCGTTTTTATTCTAATTTTTACCATTTGGATAAGACAACGATGCAGAGATAACAAAAGACAACAAGTTGAAGTTCCAACTGAACTTGACTCATGTTCTGCCTCCTCCTCAAGCTTAGAATATATTCCCACCCATCCCACTAATCTCAATGTAAGCAGTGACACATTCTTGACCATTAATGAAGATACTCTTAACATTAGTCAGACGGTGACGGATGTCAAGCCAGAGAATTAATTTTGTACACATTGTTTTTTTTACATATCAATCTTGTTTGTTAAATAATTGTTTAAAAATTGTAAAATCAGCCAGTCATTCAAACTATAAGAGAAAATATAAATAAGTTACAAAAAATGTATTAAGTTTACTATATGTTATAGAGTTCCTATGAAGGTTGTGTCTCAAATATATTTTACATAATTAGGAACTATAATAGGGTGCTGAATTAACTCATTTTACTCTTTTTTTTAATTTATTTAAGTTTATTTGTCAGCAGAATATTTTATTGTACAAAAAAAATATTATATTTTTAATATAAAACTACTTATTTTACTTAAGTAATTACCTAATAAATTATTTATTATAAAATATGGCCATCACCATTTAAATAACTTGATATAAAAATTATGATAAAATTGTATGTGCCATTATTGTTAAGTATTTAATTTTTTTTTATAAAAAAATTTTGACTCTTGTTGTACAGTGTAAAAAAATTTGAGCTGTAAAAGGATAAAAGTTAAATTTTAGAAAAATAAATTAAATTTTTTTGTTGACACCACAATCTCAATGTCTGTATTTATGTTGCATAGTCAATTTAATAGACTTTAATTTACAATGGCTTACTTTTTATCCAGTGATGGCACGAAGAATGGGTTCAAAGAAGGGTTCATTCCAAATTTCAATTAGAATAGAAGACAAAGATCTTCCTCCTGGAACATTAGTAAATTCAGTGAAGGCAGCTGGGAAGACAATGAGGAGAAAGACGAGAGTAAAAAATGGGATAATTGATAAAGGGAGTGCAAGGATCATTAAATCAATTAAAAATTGATTTCCAGGCACATTTAAAAACGTTCGGACTGTCTCCATCTCCCAATTAGTTGACATTTTAAATTAATTGATTGAGACAATTTCACTGTCTTCTGTCGTCTTGAATTAATTAATTTTTTTGACACAATAGAAAATGCACAAAATAAGTCTTCAATTTATTTTCAACAATACAATAAACTTCCTCATGAGCCAAGGAAGTTTAGTCAAATTGTGATGCTCATTTGGTGTTGAAATGAACATTTAAAAAATTACGTATTCTTTAAGTATCATTCAAGTTAATATTTATGAAAATGACGTGTGGTGGCCATATTTTTTGTGCCCTAGAATTCTTTTGTGTCTATTGAAAGAGTTACGAGATTCTGTAACACTCTAAGAATAATATGATGCTTGATAGTTAATGTATGAGCCATGTTCATAATTTATGTGGGTTTTGAGTTAATAAGTAAGCTTCATTAAAATAAATCTCTGTCTGTACAGTTCAAATTGAAGTTCAATTATATGCAATTGTAACAAACACACTTGAGTAAATTCTTGTAAGCAGTATTTAACTATACAAAATAGCTTGTAGTCAACTAAATTGTGTTGCCTCCATAGTATTCTTTTGATTTTGAACCCAATTTGATAAAAAATGATAAAATTATATATTACTCTTCGACAGTCAGTTCCGGCATTTAAAATTGACCTTGTTTTTCTTTTGTCACTTTTATTTTTTTACAAGTTATATTTTATGACTGGATTTTTACAATTCAAAAAAAATGCCTCGTAATTATGACAAAGTATGGACAGTCGCTAAAAAAGTTCCCTTCACGGTTAAAAATAATTCCTACTAAATCACTGGTAATGACAGACGAAAGAGAACAAATTGTTTGAATTGAATCAATTTATTAATTTTGTACACTGAAAAAGTTACAAAAGGAAGTCGATGAGCAACTTTTACTCTATTATCACAAAATTGAATCATCATTATCATACATATTCCAATTTTAATGTGTATTGTAGACAGTAAGATTTGTAGAAATATAAAAGCTTTAAAATTTCTTAACTTGAGTCTAGTTGACATTTTAGTCTCGAGTCTCATTCAAGTTTTCATAATTTTTCATAAAAATGAAATCTCAAAGAATCATTTTTGTTTTTGCGTTGTACACAATATCCAATGTGATTTCATCTCCCCTGCCTGGAATGGCCTCTGGGGCGGCATACAATCCAGAGTGTACTCAAATCCAAGCTGACGGGGATATCTTTACCAATATGACTGATATTTGTATGACCAAATTAAAGTTGACGGTGACTGACTTACCTCCATTGGATGACACTTTTGAAAAAAATGGTTACCAAGATAAGGTATGAAATACAATTTTTGTTTTTATTCCCTATTAAGATTGCTCAAATTGTAAAAAAACAAAATATTTTCAGTGTTTATTCAAATGCATTTTGGTCGAAGTGGGAGGGGTAAGTTTTTGTTTCTAAAGATAATTATTCATATAAAAACTCATGTTGGAAAAAAATAAATTTAATTAATACAAAATTCAGATGACTGAAGATGGAACTGCCAAGCAAACTGAATTAGCAGCGTTATCTACAAATAGTAATATGAGTCCTCCCATGAAAACGAAATTTGAGACCTTGACTGCCAGCTGCATTGAATCTTCTAGTACGATGAATTTATTTTTTTTATTAAAAAATAATGCTTTTTGTTATATTCAATCCAATTAAGTTATTAAATAACTATTAAATAAATTTTGTTTTCTCGTCTATAGAAAAACAGGCTGAAGGGGATGCTTGTAAATATGCAGCAATTCTAACCATGTGTTTGGCAAAGGGAGAAAAAGAGGTTAAATTTTGATATTTAATTTAATCTTCTAAATGTTTTTAACATATAATTTATTTCCGCAGCTTTGTACCACCCCATCAAAGAAAAAATAAAGGGGGCAGCGTTAGACTTAAATATGGACACGGAGAATTATTACAATTACAACTACACCAAAAGTTCCTAAACATGATATATGCTAATGTACGAAATAATAATTGGCAAAACTTTGATTGAAATATTGAGTGTCAAGGAGTACAACATGAGACAACAATAAAAAAAATACTAAAAATTATTGCATGCACAACGGATTAAATGAAAAACTTACATTTCTTTGGTTAAAATTTATTCAGTACTTGAAAGACTAAAAATGGTCTCATGAATCCACTCCATTCCATAAATCATTCTCCAAGAGTCTGTCAAAAGAAGGTCAACCTTGTTGAAGGAGGTCAAAAAAGAGGAATTGTGTTGAAACATGCAACAAGCTCATACGATACATCATAGTCTAAAAAATTCAATCAATAATTTTAACAAGTTACTTTTTTCTGGAGAAAGTTTTTAAGAAAAATTTATGTAAAGTTTTAAAATGAATTATTCCAAATATTTTTCAAAAAAATCTTCTTTGTTTTGCAAATCTGAAGTTTTGTCTCAGAGAAATAAGAGTACAATTTATTTTTATTTTCAAAGTTAATTATTATCTGTAAGGCATTGAAATGTAATATAATTTGTACAAGTTAATTCTTCATTTAATTAATATGTACAATTCTTCATATTACTTTTATGTGTTATTCAAAAGCACCTGCTCTCTTGTTTTCAAACATTTAAGAACAATCATAAATCATTATTCATAATAAATTTATTGTATATATTGCTAATTGCAAATATAATTAATATCAATAATAATAATAGTTGTGGGATAAAACAAATTTTTGTTTAATTCATCTGCAAGTAGTGTCTTTAATATTATTATAACTAAATGAGGGTTGAGATTCCAACTAAAAAATAAAAATGACCCGACCACAATTCTAACAGTTATTTTCATAGGAACTTTTACAAAATGATAAGTTTTTGAATAAATTGATATTAAATTGATTTGAGGTAAAATGGTTGATTAATATTTCGTCAGGTACATTTTTTTTTCATCATTTTTTCTCATTTTCTTCATTTGACTGTACAACAGCCTGCTCAAAATATTTTGTGTATTGTCACTTACCCCCAAATAAAGTAATTGATATCACTCATTAGGCGTCTATTTAAAGACGAAAAATTTGATACAAGTACTTAAAGATGGTGAGGAAAAAATTAAGAGATTTAATTAGTTCCTTAGTAATTCTAATAAGTATAATGTACCTTAAAGCACACTCTTGAATTGTTTTTTTTTTGTTTTTACAATACTCAGTCCATCATTTCTATGAAAAGTTTATATTGTATGTACTTATAGCAATCAATGACTAATTAAAAGATACTTAAATGATAAAGAAGCATAAATTTGAATATTTAATTATTCACTTTAATTCACGGGCTAAAGAATCCTCAACTCTTGACCAGTTAGAGATTTAGGAGTCAATAAAATTTCATTTTTGTTCTGTCGTTGTTGTTGCTCATACGAGCTGTAATGATTTGTATGGGCTTTTGATCGACCTGGATCAAAGTCATCCTCATCTGATGAGTCCTCTACAAACATTAAATGTCAAAAAAAAATTATGTATGTTAATTACTGTCTTTCTTTAATTAAAAATCTGCAATTATTACCAATATAATTTGGAATGGTTGATCTTGGCCTTGGTGTTTTCCTTGAGGAATGAAGAGTGACCCTTGGTGAAAGGATTTGAGGGGTACTCTTATTTGATGTCTTGACATGACCATTTTTCATTCCCTTTTCCACTAAATTTGATTGGTCAACTTGTTGTTTCTTTTGTCTTGATTTTCTGTACAATTTGTACAAAAATTCATTTAAATCTTGTTCATTTTCTTTGAATTAAAATTCACATTTAAAATATTTAAGAAAAATTAAAGACACGTACTTGCAATAAGATGAAAACTCAAAGAGATGAGGAAAGTTACATTGAATTATTTTGAGGAATACACACATAAATCCCATAATACATAGTACTGGTCCTATTAGCTTTAATTCTAAAGTTTTAAAACCTGCAATAGTTATTTTTAAAATAATTAAATTTTTATCACAATTTAAAATTGAAACATTTTTAATTTTCTTATTAATTTACCCTTTTCTCCTAATCCTACAAAGGTGATGACTAAACCGATTGCAACTGAAATGGAAAAGGAATACTTCAAATTACAATATACAATTTAGCATAATTATAAAATGTTGCAAATAAACATTTAATTAATTAAAAAAACATACTAAGTATTAAACCAATATAAATGGCTGAATAAGAAGGTCCTGTATTTGTCTCAAATGTCCCATCATCCAATTTTATTGTATCTTTTGTTTGCTGCTGCTGCTTCACCGGTGTTTCCATCTAAAAAAATTTCATTAATTTAAATAATATGTGATAAGCTCCATTAAAATGAACACTAATGTCTAACCTGTTTAACCTTTTGATGCCATTCCTTACTCCCAACCGAATTCTTGAGCGCTCCTGCCGACGGTCTTTTGAGCTTATTGGGAGTTTGTTGTTGAGAAGAGGCCAACTCTTTTCCAGCCGTGTATGAATGATGCTAATTTCAAAATTCAATTAAAATTTTATTCTCTCTCCAATATCAAAAAACCACACCCACACAGACACAATTAAATCATCACAATTAATTTCACAAATAATCAACTTTTTACTGTATTCTTTGTTTAATAATCACACAATAGAAAGATTTCAGTGAGAATTTGAGTTTACAATCAAATTTATTTACGGCACTTGTCTTAAGAAGTGTGTCGTTGTGTTGAGGATTATTTACTTTTTTTTACTACAACAAACAAAAAAGAAGCTTTTTTTTGGTGAACCAACTGGGGGGTAATTTAGCTCATTTGATTATTCGTCTACAGTTTAATTTTACTCAGCACTTTACACACAAAACTACACACGTTGACAGCTCAAAACTAACTAAAGCCAAATGGTACAAAGTACACAAAATCAGTTAATTTTTTAGACTGAAAAGAAAGTCAGCTACACTTTTTGAAAGCAATTTCATGTTGAATGTCAAGTAATAATGAGAGCACCTGTAAAAAAAACCCAAAACTCTCTCCCTCTTTTAATTTAATTAAACATGCAGTGTTTATTCTTCTTATAAGTAAGTAGACGTAAGGAGAGAAAATAGAGGCACAATTTTATGTAAATGTAATCTACGTATTATGTATACCAAAATCCACTAAAACAAAAGAAATGTCACTTCCTGTAACCATTTTCAGAGGGTTTCGTGTTCAATTTTGGACATGGAAGGAAAGAATCAGAGTTTACTCAATCCAAAATTCAGAGGCTCTCAACTTTCTCTCCTTTCTCCTTTCTCTCTCTCTCTCTCTCATCACGAAAGTTCCTCCCTTCTGGCTTCTCTTTGGCTCCTCTCCCTGCCAAATTCATTCATAAAATATTTCTCTCCCCACCCCCTCTTTCTCCTTCTTTCATCCATTTCTGTTTAGTGTAAAAAATGTAACATGACAAGAGGGAATTAAATTGTCAATTAAAATAATTGAATTAAAAGTCCACTACCCTTTAATTTTATTTTTAAACTGTTTTTCATTTTGAGGTAGGTAAGTGTCACTTACTAAGTGACTAATAGAGCACATGAAAAAACTCTTTTTTTAACCTAATTTCTTGAAATTGATTTTATTAGATAGATTTTGTGTACAGTAATTAATAATTACTAATAAAATTATTAATAAAAATGTAAGACATGCTCATTTTTTTCAAGAAAAATAAGAAAGCCATCCTAATTACATTAGTCTCTAATAAAATTGGATGAAATATTTGCAAAAAAGCCAAAAAATAAAATGAAGCTTTTGGACTATTTAAGAAAGAAGAAGAAGAGAAAAAAGTGGAGCAATTAAGTCATTTTGCAACTCGTTCTCTGTACGCTGTACTGCGTATATAATGAAATACAAGCAGCATTGTTAAATTACAATTTGTACTTAATGATAAAAGATAAATGTCAAATGTTCTAATAAGAGCGAGAGCCACAAAATGATTTTAAAGAAGAAATTTACTAGATAAAGTGTGTTTTAAAGTAAGAAGAAGAGTTTTAATAATTTTGTTGATTAATTTTGATGTATTAGATAATTATTTTAAAAAGGTGATAATGGAGACTCCAAAGAGTCAGTGTGTCCATTACCTTTTTTGGGGGGAATGGTGGAAAAGGGTCTAACATTCGGGTACATGTATGGCATGGTAATCCACTTGTGTCTTTCGTTTGTGCCAATTTATTAGCATTGTCTCGACTTTTCTTCAGTACAGAGCCTATAACACCCGCCATTTATTTGTCGGGTATCAAGCCTGTGAAAAATTTCTTGTCACTTTTAATCACAAATTGCCCAAGAAAAAAAATAACAAATTTTTGTTCCTCATCATTCACTATTAAATACATTTTATAACATATGATATTAGCTATCTACTTTACAAGACTATTAATATTAAAATGAGTTTTAAATATTATAATAATTTTTTATTATGCAACTGTCTTATTATTTCATGACCAGATGCATCACTAAATTATTAATTTGTAATTTATGAAACTTTTGAATCATCAAAAATAAATAAGAAACAAAATAATATTTTATGTAAAACTTTAAATTGCTTTCAAAATTATTCAGAGACAAAATAATTTTTTTTGGATAATTCATCAAATTGTATGTATTTATAAGTATAAGACTATAAAATATACAAACATGCTGTAGCATGATCAAGATAATGGTTGGTTCTATCATTGAATTTAACTGACTTTGCTTCTATACGTATAGACATTGATATATATTCGACATTGACAAAAAACGACAGATATTATATAATTTATAAAAGAAGAAAGCAAGAAAAAGAAAATTAAATAAATGATCACATTTTCCTTTCCCTTAAATCCATTATTTAAATGGTCTATCTTTTTTTACCTCTTCAGATATTTGCAAGGTCATTTCATTCCTGTACTGCCGTTTTTTCCTCATCAAAGCTGCAATACCCGCCATGATGATGTTGAGAATTGAGACTTTTCTGATTTAATTTATTCAGTGAAAGTGCCCAATTTTGATTCACCCACACACACACAAGAAGAAACACGTAAAAAAGACAAAAAAAAAGAAAGTTCACTTTGAAAAATACACAAACGGAAGAGACGGGACTTGAGTGGACATTATTAATTTAAATTCATTTCCTCCCAGAGAGACTAACACATGTATAAAAAAAGATTAACTATAAGAAAGAAAGATATAAATTGAAATTCTTCAAAAATTATATTACTAATAGAATATACATATACAGTAAGAAGAAGAAGAAGAGAGAGAGGGATTGTCAGACGAGGGACGAGCACAGACAGGAATAAATTTAATTTGTATATGTAAAATGTAGACAAGTAGATAATCCGGATATTTGTTGATCACAATTTGTTGGAGGCCATCATGAATTTTAAAAAAGAGTTTCTTTTTTTGGGACACTAAATTACGTCTTATTTCCTGTGGTCACGATCGTTGAGAAGCAGACGTGACAGAGTGAAGACGAGTGTCCACTTTTCTTGTATATTTTTTAACGTCTGTCCACCTCCTCTCTCCCATCTAACCTTTGTAAAACATTGGTCACTTTGATTTTCCGGTATAATTTATTTTATATGCCTCCTAACCTTCCATGCCATGTACTACAACAAATGTACTACGTATACCTATAAAAAATAGTAGTAGGGATTTTGGGGATTGAAGGGAAGCTGGATGTAAATAGTTATAATAATTTAGTTGTTTGATATATGACCACAGTTGAAAATTTGTATACACATGGAAAGATACACGGAGTCAACCCATGCGTTTAGATCCTTGACATAAAATTTGAGTTTATTCAGGAGAGTGGGTGCAATACATGGGGGAAGGTTAACTACAATGAGAGAGCCGAGTGGCAGATAGAAATTATTGATTAAGTGGAAATACCTTAGCACGCAATCAACCTGGACCCACTGAGACTCTACTATACAGTACTACAGACTGCATGTGCCCCTAACTGACTTTCTCCATGACAACTAATATGGTAAACAAATGCAAATAGGTCAATACATTAGAATCCCCACTCTTTCCTGTAGACACCCAATATTCCCTAATATTGGCCATATTCGACTAGTCTATATCCCTTCCCTTGGTTTAGGTGTAGAGCAAAATGAAAAAGAATTACCACTTTTAATGCTCTCCTTTTTTGCACTCTCTCCATCTCTCCCCGGCTGAATTAGAGAGAAAGTAAAAACGGGGACGGAAAAAAAAAGTTGGTGACGGGGATTAAACAGAATTTTTTTTGTACATATGGCTTCAGCTTCCGTCGCCCCCTTGAATAGACGGAAATACGTAAATCAAAATGATTTTTATTTCTTTGCAAGCAAACCAAGCAACGCAACGTCACTTTGACTATTTTTTTCATGATGGTTATCGTTAAATCTTGGGCGGAATCGGGTTCTCTACAAATATCAGATGGATTGAATGCCCATTTAATAACACATTTAATGACACACATGTACATATATATAAAGTTTCTTTTGTCTCTCAAGCTCAAGGTAAACGTCTCTGACCTAGGCATATGAACACTCTCCTTATTTAATTGATTTTGATGGTAATGAATATGTGGCCGGTTACACGTATGTTGTGGTTGGCTTTTAAAATCCTTGTGATGAAATGGCAATGAAATTATTTTATTTTTATTTGAAAGACAGAGAAAGGAAAAAAAACCCCAGGGGATGTGGGCATTTTCAAGGAATGTAAAACATAAAATAGATTAAAAATGTATCGTACATCTCAAGGGATTTAAAATCATTTTATGCAGAGAGAATAAATAATACAATAACTTGTTATATTTTGCAGAGTAGTAGTATTATTATAATGTCCTTGATGTTTTACAGAGAGATGTTCGACTGTAGCGTCAGGTGTTTAGTCTTATAACCGCATTACTGATTCTTATTTTTAACTACTGTATAATCTGTCACTTGTTTTATGTACAATCTGAAGCTAAAAATGAACGACAATTAATTTCACATCAAAATTGTTCAGCTCCGTTTTTTTTGCTTTCTCCTGACACTCTACAGCTCAACCCTTTTTTTCTCTGTTGCCTCGTCAACCATCTTATTGATTTATCTTGCATTTTATTTTTTTAAATTGTTGACGTTTCGTTTCACAATATTTTTGTTTGTGGCTTTTGGTCATTGCATGACCATGACCATGTAGAGAGCCAGAAAGGCAAACAGGAGGAACCAGAGAATTCCATTCTCTTGAAGGAGAGAAAATAATGACAAAACTAGATTGATAAGGAAAGTCCACATGAAAAGACACAAATATTAAAATGACGTCTCGAAAAAAAGTGCCTCCACCGGATGTCACAAACCGGAAGAATTTGCTCCACAAGGAGCCCTCCGTCATTAATGAGCAGATGATCCTCTCTAGTCTTGATAATTTACTGCCAAGTGGAGAGCAAGGAAAAGTAAAGAAAATCAATTATATTTTTTATACAGTTTGTACTAATTGAGAATGCTCATGACAAGGATATTTTGTACAGTATGCCAGACTTGGTGGAATTAAACCTAGAGAAGCGACTCATCTTTTACTTGATTTTCAAAGTAATAAATTATAATTTATATCATGCTTTTATCTAACATGTTATTGCAAATTAAATGTGTATTTTGACTATTATATTTAATTGTAATTTATTTTATTATAGATGTATCTCAAATAGCAAATTTATCACACATGACATCCCTCACAAAACTTCAATTATGTAATAATATTCTAACAAAGATAGAAAAATTGGAATTACTTGTAAATTTAGTATGGCTCGACTTGTCCTTCAATTCTATCAAAAAGATTGAGAATTTGGAAACTCTTCGTAAATTAGAATACATTAATTTACACCGAAATCTCATTACTCACATTGAGAACATGGATCAGCAACTACGTCTTGAAATTTTTATTATTTCTGGGAACGGAGTTCGTACATTTGATCAAATTAAATACCTTAGAAGATTTGTCAGACTCCAGTCAGTTAATTTAGAGGGGAATCCAGTGACGAATGATACAAATTATAGAATGTTTACAATAGCCCTCATACCACAAATTACTTTTTTGGACTATGTTCGTGTGTCTGGACAAGATCGAAGAAATGCTGAAGGAATGTTTAAAGAACGATTAGAGAAAATTGCTGCTGCAGATGATAAAATTAGACGCAGAGCATCCGTCGTGGAAGCCGATGAGGCTGTACGAGAAACTCATAAATTGGCATTTGTTGATGGATTCAATGAAGACACATTTTGGAGGGATCTACTAGCTCAAGACTCGGATGGAAAACTTGTCCTCATGATTGGAGACACTGATGACGTTCAGGCAATGTCAGTTTCAGTTACCCAAATATTTTATAACTGAATGACAGTTTTAATGAAAAAAAATATTTAATTATTATTATTATGAATATGTGTAGGTATCATGAATTATATAGAAGAGCAAGTAAGGATCTTTTTGATAAAGGAATGGCTAATTTTATAATGCGAGAAAATGAGACCAAAGCTTACAACACTGCATTACAAGAAGAAAAGGACAATGTCAAAGGACAAGGTCAAAAGTAATAGAATAAACAAGAAGATATTCTATTCATTAAAATGACAAAATAATTTACAAATTAAATATAATGTTCTTTTCTTTAGAGTGACTGAACATTTCATTGCTTGGTCAAAAGACTCATTGAAACAAATGAGAGGATGGGTCAATTTAATAGATGACATTGAGAGACGGGTAGGAAGTACTGATATTGAAAAATATCCTGATGAATCACGGTTAAAATTTATAGACTACCAAAGGAAGTTGAATACGTGTGTACTGGAATATATTGAAAATCTTCACGACGTTTGGTACGTAATAATGACTACTGAAATGGGTCTTCATGAGCAAATTATGGTGGGTACATTTTTCAAATTTTCTTTTTTTGTATTTTTCTTTATGATTTTTTTCAGTTGT
The DNA here is from genome assembly GCA_034700945.1 of Arrhopalites spinosus. NCBI lineage: Eukaryota > Metazoa > Arthropoda > Collembola > Symphypleona > Arrhopalitidae > Arrhopalites > Arrhopalites spinosus. The sequence goes on along the minus strand of JAQIVZ010000865.1, from coordinate 26,074 downwards.
AAAAACTAATGAAAAACATTTTTGAATTCATTTAGGAAGTGAATCAAGAATTAGAGCATGCACTGCAAGATTTAGTAACAACTTGGTTGGAACAACTTCGGGGTCATTTTGGTGTTCTGAGAGATATTCAGTTACAATTAAATGATCGTCTTGTGGAGGATTTGATCACATATGGAAACTATCGGTATTTAAAATTAAAATTATCCCATTATCGATTGTATATACAGATATAGTCAAATACTCAGGTTGCTTAATTAAATTGTATATAAATTTCAGCCTGAGTGACACTACTCTCCCAGACAATATGCACTACTTACTACAAGACAAGGAAGCTCTTGGCTCACTAATTCAATCGAGTCATGAAAATCATAATTTTTTCATTGATAGCAAAGAGGACACGATGGTGAGTTCTCTAAAGAAATGGTTGGAGACTTCTGTCACGGCTCTAGGACGAGATGAAGTCCTTCGAAATCGACAAAGAGTGTCTGAAATTAGTCATTTTGCTGAATTCCATCGAAAAATTTTAGATGATAAACACATCATGTCCTACGTCACATGCTACGTTCCAGATGTACGAGCAGACCAAAGCTGGATTCCAACAGAGGAAGAAGAAGAGGGATCATTGACAGTCTCAAAATCTCTCGACTTGAGTCGAATACGAATTAGTAGTACTTTATTGAAACTACAAAATTTGTCATCAAAAAAATCTGTTCATGACCAGGAAAATAGCATTGAGCATCATATGGAAGACAAAGACGAAGCTAAAACATTTGTACCCAAGGCTGAACACGAAGAAGAGAGAAAAGCTTCAATTATAACAGTTCCCAAAATGTCTGTAGCCGATAATAAGCATACTGTCAGTGAGCCATCAACTACAAAATGAATTCACTGACATAACATTTCTTAATAAAATGTGGAACGGATTTAAATAAATGTATTAAATAAGATTTAATCTAAGATTTAATTTTTTTGTATATACGAGAACTTTTGTATACCTAAATGACATATTTTTTGTACCCTCTACTAGCTAACATGGATTAATTAGTACTTTCTAAGGTAAATAAAGTCCTTGGTACAATAACATAGCTTATTAATCATTTCTTGAAAAACTGCAAACTAAGGTTCTTTGTGCACCTGAATTAAATGCTACGAGCAATTGAGTGGAATTTCTATGATTTCAGCGGGTCGTCTGAACTCTGACGCAAACCAAAAAAAATAAAATGTTGATTTTTTTTCTTGCTAAAATTTAATTAAATTTTTAAAAGCACACTTTTGTAACTGTTTTTTAAATAACATTGATAGGTTAATTGTGCTGTAAATTTTTATCTTTTGTCTCAAATGAGACTAGTGTATTTTAATTTTTATTAAATGTAAAATTTTTCATGTTGCTGGCGACTTTGGACTTTTTCATATATTTTTTAATGATACTAAAGTGAAGTGCTGAATTTTTTTGGAAATAATCTGGTGACAACAAAATGACTTCTAGCTCAAATAAAATCGTATCTTATTTTTATGATTCCGATGTTGGGAATTTTCATTATGGTAAGTTGATGAGCTTTAAATGGTAAACAAATGAGAGATTGGTACCGGTATACAAGTTGTTACACATTTTAATTTTAAAGGACCTGGACATCCTATGAAACCACATAGATTGTCAGTGACTCATAGTTTAGTCTTAAATTATGGACTGTACAAGAAGATGCAGCTTTATAGTCCTTACAAAGCTAGTGCCCATGATATGTGCAGGTACGAGAGTTGTCAAAAAGACTGCAATAATTTGTCACTTTGACCATTTAAGTACTTACTTATTTTATTTTTTGTACAGATTTCATTCAGAGGATTACATAGAATTCCTTCAGCGTGTTACACCCCAAAATATTCAAGGTTTCACCAAAAGTCTCAGTGTTTTTAATGTTGGAGATGATTGGTGAGGAATAAATAAAATAATTCTTAAATTCTATTTAACAATAAAAATTATTATTCATACTAAAAATTAAAAATAATATGATGATAACTTGGAATCCTTTCTTTCAGTCCTGTGTTTGATGGGCTGTTCGATTTTTGTTCAATGTACACCGGAGCTTCGTTGGAAGGTACGTAATTTGTTTTTACCCGTATATAAATTAATAAAATAAATATATTTTATACTATCAACGACAAAAATGTGATAAATATTTTTAACCCAATGTACAAAATTTTTTTATTCTTGTATGAATGCAAAGAATAATTTGTCTGTTTTTTTATCTTTGTGAAAACAGGCTCTGTCAAATTAAACAATGAATGTTGCGATATTGCGATAAATTGGTCAGGAGGACTTCATCATGCCAAGAAGACCGAGGCATCTGGATTTTGTTATGTCAATGATATCGTCATTGGGATTTTAGAAATGTTAAAGTAAGTCTTGTTTTCATCTTTTGTTTTTGAATTGTTTAGTAAAAATTTGTTACCAGTTAAAGTAAATGAATTCATTTATTTTAGATACCATGCCCGAGTACTTTACATTGACATAGATATTCATCATGGGGATGGAGTACAAGAAGCATTCTATTTGACCGATCGTGTTATGACAGTTTCTTTCCATAAATATGGAAACTACTTTTTTCCGGGAACCGGTTAGACAATCATAATACCGAAATAACTATGATATTGATTTATATTATATTCAATTTACTTTGTATACCTATTTCAAAGATCTCCTCATTGAATGATTCTTTCAAATTAACATTTTTAATTTTAATGTAGGTGACATGTACGAAATTGGAGCTGAAAGTGGTCGGTATTATTCATTAAATGTTCCATTGAAAGAAGGCATTGATGACCAAAGCTATGTACAAATATTTAAACCCGTCATTCAGGTAAATTTTTGGATATTTTCTTCAACTTGTACAATCAAGTTTTGATTATCGTTATAATCATTTTTCTTTTGTCTTTGCAGAGCGTAATGGAATTTTATAGACCAACAGCAATTGTGTTGCAATGTGGAGCAGATTCTTTAGCTAATGATAGACTTGGCTGTTTCAGTTTGAGCACAAAAGGACACGGGTAAGTATTGAAAAATTTTAGTTAGTATCTATTCTACATACTGAATACTCTGTATTCTTATGCTGTCTATGCATTAATGCAAATTTTAAAAAAACGCAATTCTTTTCATTACAGTGAGTGTGTCAAGTTTGTTAAAGAACTGAATACACCGTTACTTGTATTAGGAGGGGGTGGCTACACCGTAAGGTAAGAAGAATTCTTTTGGTTAATTGTTTTTATACATGTTACTTGATGTTAGGTACAATGGAATGAGCAAAATATTTTTGAATTTTTGAACACTTTCACTCAACTTGTTTGTTTGGAAAATATTAGGAATGTGGCAAGGTGTTGGACGTATGAAACATCTATATTAGTTGATGAACACATAAATAATGAACTTCCCTATACAGGTTAGTATCATATACATTCGTTACTAAGTTTGTGTCTCAATACTTCTATGGACTACATACAAATAAAATGGTGTATTTATTTCGTTTTATGTAGAATACTTTGAATATTTTGCTCCTGACTTTACTTTACATCCTGAAGTTGTCACAAGACAGGAGAATGCTAACAGTAAACAATACCTGGAACTTATAGTAAAGCATGTATGTGAGAATCTGAAAATGTTACAGCATGCACCAAGGTAAATGTCATTCATAAAAAATTAATAATCTCAACCAAAGTTGAAAGATCATGAAGATGATAACGGTTACATTTAAAAGCACGACGTTAAAGTATTCAAAATTAAATTATAATTTTGTTATTGCTAATCTTAGTGTCCAGATGCAAGATGTACCGCCCGACGCACTCAGCTTAGAGAATATTGAAGAATTAAATCCAGATGAAAGACTACATCAACAAGATGAAGATAAGCGAATCGAACCAGTGAATGAATTTTTTGATGGGGAGAAAGATCAAGACGGTGATGTTGAGATGATGACGTATTAAATTATGAAAAAGTGTTCTCAAGCTGATTGAAGAAATTCTTCAATGAAATAATAATCATGCATTTCTAACAGAAACTATTATTGAGGATGACAAGTTTTTTTACATCAAATGTTTTTCGTACTCCCACTTCTATTTTTACAATGCGCCACCACTAATCATTTATAGAGATCTTTTTTTTTGACAAATGTTTTTTCTCTACCTTCTCATCCATATGGAATTTAAACTAATGTGTTATGTTTTTAGGCAATCATTCAATACTTTTACTCTTTTATTGTTTCTAAATTTATGTTGTTAAATTATATTTGAAACGGTTGTTGGTTGGTATACCTTTCAATTAAAAAATGTATTTAATATCGACACTTCAAATTACATGTCTAAAATTACTATTCGAGCAAAATAGTAATGTGAAATTATTTCATTGAAATATAAATAATTAGTAAAATATAAATAATTAGTAACATATAAAATAGAGCATGGTACTTTCCTCTGATAGTCGGTAATTGCAATATTTCTTTTTTTACTTAATCACAATCTGTATCAAACAAACTGTTAGTTTTGATCACATTTCCAACTGGATTTGAACGAAGTACTTGCCAATCATGAACGGCAGTTCCTTTGCATTCCCACGATAGCAATATATGTTCTTTAGCCACACTACTAAAATGTACAGAGAAAACAGAACATGAGCGAAAATTAAAATAAAATACCCGAATTCAATATAATTATTTAAACTATTTTTATAAATCGACTCAGACTTACTAAAGGCGATTATATACGGGTTCATATTTCACATCACGAATTTGTGAGACATGGCCTTTGAGTGTTTGGAGAAGTCTATTATTTTCTGTATCAATTAAACATATTTCATTCAGTCGAGGAACTATCGCTACTGCTGGCGTCGTTTGGGTAATGTCCATTCCTGGAAGATTTGCGCTATACAAAAACTTGCTGGGAACCTGTAATTATACAACAATTGATATGGTACTCCTATTAATTTTTAAATGTGAAGCAACTTTCAATACTCAACAGTGCAAATGCGACTTTGTCTAACATCATTTGTGAAAAATTAATAACTCAATCTTACTTGAGATTCTTTAACACATTTCCCGTCGTCCGTCGACCTGTTTAAAAAAAATATGAAAAATCACATTATTAAGTGTATGACAGTATGAGTCAGGTTTTAGGTGTGCAATTCATTCAAATTTGATATAAAGTCAAATATGGTTACCATTTTCTTATAATTCCATCAATACTATGAGAGTACAAATACTGCCCGTTTTCGCTATAAGTCATGTAGGAAATGCTACGCGTGTGGGCAAATTTCCATTCTCGGTCTAAAATATTATGTCACAATTAAAATATCCGTCAAATGATTATCTGCAATTTATGTAAATATTTAACGACTTGAATTGATAGACTTACTTCTGTTGGAAGGCTTATTTGACACAGGTGGTTGAGAAATATATGTGCTAACAACTTGACTACAGTTCCTTGCATCATATTCATAAATAAAACTATCACCGCAAGTAGAGGTGCTAACGGCACTAGCTGCTAATGTTGTTGGAATTTGTCGGCTCAAACAAAAGTGAGAAAACATTTCAGCATTTCGAGGCAAAGATAATGTTTGTACAAACGCTCCCACTTTTAAGTCAAACATTCTAATTTCCTTGTCAGATTGTCCTAAAAATCCAAAAACAACAAGTTCGATGAGTATCCCTATACAGGTATTTACTTTGCTTCATAATATTGTATTCAAAGCATAGCAGAGTCTGCTGAGTATATTACCAACGACTATATTAGAATTCCATGGATGATGTTTATGAAGTCGAAACGCTGATCCATATTTACTATCGGATGTTGTCTCAATCACATCGAAAGGTTCACTCGCGTCATCATTTGCATCATACAAAAGTAAGATTCCTCTGGCGAGTGTTGAAATTAGTCCTAGGGAGAAACAAAATATTCCAGATCATAAGAAATCTATTTACAGTTACTCATTATGAAATGATATACATATTGAAATATTACTCACCGGGATTACTAGGAAACCACTGAACAGCGGCTGGCCCAGGATAAAGTTTATTTGGGTATGTTTTCTCTATTCTAATTTCAGGGGGACATGAATGGGATTTACTCATTTTCGTCAGGTCGTATATGACTAATCGTCCTTCATCTTCTCCACCTACAAGACTGTCAACAAAAATAAAATAATATAAGACATTAGTTTTTAAAAAATTCAAGTTCATAGTATGATTAAATTGTTGTTGCAATGCTCTTACAACTGTCCACTTTCATGCAGAGCAATAGAGCCCATGGACGCTTGCAGGTCAAAGGTTGTGAATAGTTCCAATTGTGAGACCCTCTTGAATTCTTCATCATTCATGAATTTACGTGGATTTAGTTTACCAATCACTACATCGTTGTATTGTTTCAACAACATGATGAGATCGTCACTGACGGTCAGTCTAAATAACAATAACAGATCAGAATCAATATGACATTTCCATATTTCGATAGTTTAATGATTGCCAATGACAAAAACAAGTATTGTTTACCTTTTCCTCCTGATTCAGTTGTTAAATTAACATGAAATTATGTGGAGTAAAAACCGTCAGCCGTCTTGAAAAATTCGTTTTTCCTTGAATCTCCGGGTTGAAAGTTGCGCTTTGCAAATGCAGGGAATTTATTCAAAATCAAGATAATTATTCTTTTTTTTTTGTAAAGGACTTTATATGAGAGGGAGACGACTAGAGAAGTGTGTTCAACTTTTAACCGGGTTCAGAAAATAATCAAGATGTACCATGATGTGTCCCGCTGGTCAATTGACGTCCATTCTGAAATCTTTACTCCTCAAGGTATATAAATTACGATGGCTTCTAATCATTACATGGTCAAATTAACAATGTCATGACATGAGTGTACAAATGTAAAAAGTTTCATAAGTTATGAATCATAACTGTAATCTGTAATGTTTCACATTTAATAGAATATCCTGTCGAGATTTTGGAGGCCTCTAAAAACCATGACGTCGTTTGCTGTTGTCTACCATCGGCACAAAAACAGTTTTTGTCTTTCGTGAGTTTAGTTTTTTATAACTGTTTTATTATCAAAACTTGTCTTTAAACATTTTTATATAACCAAATTGTTTTGCTTTTGATTTTTACAGATGCTTTTCAAAGAGTTTTACCACAGGTACTAATAGTCAATAGACTCCCGTAAATTTGACGATATAAAAAAATACTGCAATGTAAATTGTCAATATATTGTGTACTGTTTTTATCCAGGTCCAATGGTGTATCGGTATTTGTGCAAGATTCCTTTGAAGCTGATGGTTCTGAATCGGCAAATATTAAACTATCAAATAAAATTCTTGGTGTAAAAGCGGATGACCACTTAGGACCTATTGAAAACAATCAAGTTGAAAATGGTGTGGAGACACACTTACCCGATGAAGTCAGTCCTACTTTGGAGGGGAAGTCTCGTCAATGTAGTATTCCTTTTGAAAATTTATCTAGTATTCATACACTAAAAATCCGATCTGAATCTTTCAATCCTGATGATATTTACAAGCAAGTTCAAAAGTCATCCGTCATCATTTGCTCAAAAAAATCCTTTCTCAAATTATTAAAATCCATATCACCAGAAGACCATCAAAATCCAATGGAAGACTTGGCACTTGTTGTCATTGATAATGTTCATGAGGCTCTAAAATGTCGCAGTACTCACAAGGAAGTCAAGGAAATTTTGGATTTAATAAGGTACTACATATTTCCACTAATTATTAAACATTACAAACGATCAAATTCTTTGAAGGGAGACTTTATCTATTATTATTATTTCTAGACATATGAGTCGTAATAAGCAGAAGCGAAATAGTCCACCCAAGACAAGAGTCATTTGCTTGACAATTTCTTTGCTTCAGTACTATGGAAATGAATCAGATCGCTTTTGGAGAATGGAAAGAACATTTAAAAATTTACAAGATTTGTGTGGAGCACAAGTGGACACATCAAGTAATGTAACAGCTCTCCTCAGATACTCTGTTGTTCCATCCGAAAAAATCATTCCGTATGAATCTTCCATTCAAAATCCTGATGGTCAAAAATTAGCAAATCAAATTGGAACCATTTTAGACAATTTGAGAAAATTTGTAACTGATCATACACACGACCCTGTTGCCCTATATGGTTATGATGTAGAAGCATCTGACGCAGTGAAAGAAAAAGTTGAAGGAGATGATGATGACGATGGAGGGGATTCATTGGCAGAAGAACTCAAGCATATACCTGACCCTAAGGAAGGGCCGCTCAGAATAATTAAGCAGCTTAGATGTATTCTAGACCAATTTGGACCATGGTGTGCGGATAGAGCACTTTTACTCTTTACACGGGAAGTGGAAGAGCTACGGGTAATATAGACGTTCTAAATTTTTTTTGTCCTTGCCATTAGTAAATCTTGCAATAATGAAGAACAGTCATGCTAAATTGTTTAATTATTTTTGACTAGATTCACACCCCATATGAACGACATTATCTTCTCCTTGGTTTACTTTTTACTCAACTCATTAGTATTCATGTCATGTGCCAAGAAGCTTTTTCTAAGTATGGACCCTTTAAAGCTATTGAAACTTTTTGCACTCCAAAACTATTGGCCCTTATACGTATCCTTCGTCGATTTGATCTAAGTCAACCCTTAGAAGTAAGAAGAAGAACGAGTGAAGCTTGTATTCGTGAAGATCCAGAAGAAAATTCTTCAAGCTCAACCACGAAACAAATCGCAACAATCAGTACAGAAAAGTCGAGTGTCAAACCTCATGGTAGAAAAAAACGCTATGCCAAAGACACTGAGAAGGGAAAATTGAAAAAGGGTAGTGGTAAATCCAAAGTACGATTTTCCGAAGATAAGGAAGAGCAAGTGAATGATGAGCAAGTAACTTCTACTCCTACTCCTTGTGAAAAACCGGATGAAAATTGTATAGCAAAAGATGACGAAGCTAATTGTGTGGAAGACTTGTCACCAGCTGATACTGTGGTAGATAGTGTGGGGGTTGAACTTTCTAGCATATCTCAAAATTTACCTGATCAAATTCCAGATGAAGCTACTATCATTGCCAATGAAGCACCTGTAAATGAGATCAATCATAATGTCAATGAAACTACTGCTAATATTAATGAAACTACTGTTAATAGTAATGAGACTACTGTTAATATTAATGAAACTACTGTTAATGTTAATGAAGCCACCACTGTTACCGACGAAGCTGTTGTCGCCAAAACTACCACGACAGGAAGTACTCATCAAAAAGACAGTGCTCATTTGGATGGTCTGACCCCTGTCAAAAAGCCTGGTAGAGCAAATTTTCCAAAAAGAACTCGATATTCAAACAAGATTGATGAAAATGCTCTCTGTGGATTGCTACTAACAGAAAATCGAATAGATGCAAAAATTTTGTAAGAATTCATATCATAAAAAGTTTAATTTAAATTAATTGATAATTATCAATACAAAAAGTTGGTACATTGCAAGTCTTGATCATAATTTTGATATCTTTAGGTATCATTTCATCAAAGGACTTACGGAGGCTGATCCTAAATTACGTGGCTTAGTCCCTGAAATTGCTTTACCATTTAGCAATATTTATGGAGAGGATTCTGATGAGGCAGAGAGAGAATACAAAAGACGAGAAAATTCATTAAGAAAGTTTCGTTATCGAGAGGCAAATCTTTTGATTGGAACTACCCTACTAGAAGAAGGAATTGAATTACCCAAAGCAAACTTGGTCATTCGATTTGATGAACCAAAATCTTTTCGATCTTATTTATTTTCAAAGGTTTGTCAATAACTGATTTGCTTAATATACAGTTCATTGATAAAGTTGATTAAAATTTTTAAAATTGTATGAATTTGTTTCAGGGAAGGGCACAAGCTTATGATGGGGAATATTATGTATTTTCAACTGAATTACAACTATCATCTTGTCTTCGTCATTTGGGCACATTTGTGAGTGAGAATATTTGATTTAATCAAAAAATAACTTTATATGAACGATTATGAATTAATTTAACATATAACATATTGTTCTCATTTATATATTTTTTTGAACAGAAATTAGTTGAAGAAATGCTCTTAAGTCATAGCATAATTTCAAAACCGATTACAGCTCGATTTTCAAGTGAAAAAGAGTTAGAGTGGGACATTTTATTTCCACGATTCAAGTTAGCCACTTTGTCCAATGCAATTTCCATTGTTAATCGTTACTGTGCAAGACTACCCAGTGACACGTTTACTCGACTTACACCAGTTTGGTGGATGGATATAACGGATGCGGCAGATGATCAAGATGATGAGAAAAATGATTCAGAGTCAGAAAGAAGATTTGCATGCACTGTTCGCTTACCTATAAACTCACCCATAAAATGGCCCATAACGGTAATAAATTATTACGAAACAAATTTGTCAAATTTTATTTGTGTCTTTCAGCTTGTAAAAATTGACTGGTATTATTTATGTCTTTTAGGGAGTTCCAATGCCATCCGAAGTTTTGGCTAAAAGAGCCGTGGCGTTACAGACTGTGGTAGTTTTACATAGCAATGGGGAAATTGATGACTCCCTTATGCCTATTGGTAAGGAGGGTGTTAGTCAAGAGCCGGATTTGTCCACTGGAGATGACCAAACCGAAGAGGAGTATGGCGAATTTCGGTAAGTAGTAATGTATACTACGTATAGGGAATATATTAACTTATTCCCTACAACTAATTTAGTTGTATCAGCCTAAAATTTTCTTTTTTTAAAACATAGTCCTGGTAGCACTAAGCGAAGACAGTACTATGATAAACAACTACCTCCAGAACTTACTCAGTGTCTTCCTAAAGTCAAAGAATCATTTCATTTGTATTGGCTTCATATGACTTTGACATGTCCATTACCCGAGGAACAAAATACCAGAGGTAGACGATTGCATCCTCCAGAACTTGCTGTTCAGAGCTTTGGAATACTCCTTTCAAAGGATATCCCGACCTTGCCACCCTTTCCAATTTATACAAGATGTGGAGAAGTTCAGATACAACTTGTAAGAACTTGATTTATTAATTTTCAGTAAAACATTATACAATTTTATGATCATAGAATCGGTCAAGTAATTACAATGTACGTTTCAGGTCCGTGTGGAATTAGAAGACAATTTTGAATTGACTGAAGAAAAGTTACAAAAGATATCAGCATTCCATCACTATACTTTTACATCTGTTCTTAGGCTTGATAAATATTTAACATTATTTGATCCTTCGGCATCAGAGAATTCGTACTATGTTGTAGCATTAAGGGCCAAGGGTGAAAATTTAAATGGTGAACCAGTTCAAGAAGTTGAAGTACGTGTATATTTTAGAAATTAACTGAGCATACATACATAAGATAATATAGTCAGTATATTAATTTGTGCATCATTGTATAACAGATTGACTGGGACTTTTTGGATATTATTTGGTCAGCAAAAGATAAACCACAACCCAGTTTACGTACTGATGTGGAAAGAAAATCTTTTGAATTTTCTAAAGAACTGTATCTGGATGCTGTTGTAATGCCTTGGTATGAATTTTTTGTATACATTTTCACATTTTTGTATATAAGTTTATTTAATATATTCGTGTGTATGAAAAGCGTCTATAGACTCAAACGCGATTTGCTCATAATATACTTATCTTACAGATGTAATTTTTCTCTCATATAGGTATAGAAATAATGACCAACCCCAATATTTTTATGTCGCTGAAATTTGTGAAAACTTGACTCCTCAGTCTCAATTTCCTGGTAAAAATTTAGTTCCTAATTGTTTCTTTTGTCATTCTATTTTAAATCCTTGAGTTTCTTTATTTCAATGTTATGTAATCTAAGTACATACTTGTGCTCATATTTGTTTTTAAATTGTGTTTTAATACTTTTAGGATGTGAATTCAAAACATTTGAAGAATATTATCAACGAAAGTATCAAATTGCTGTACAAAATCCGAGTCAACCTCTTTTAGATGTGGATCATACCTCTGCTAGATTGAACTTTTTAACACCTCGCTACGTTAATAGAAAAGGAATGGCATTACCAACCAGTAGTGAGACCACTAAAAAGGCAAAACGGGAGAATTTGGAACAAAAACAGATATTGGTAAGTAAGGCATCCACTTCCTGATAAATTATAATTATTATTTGTGAGAATTTAGGAATTTTTATGAAAATCCTTTGTCACATTAATTGTATTTTCTTTACATGTTCATTCTTTCAGGTTCCAGAGCTGTGTGCTATTCATCCTTTTAGTGGTTCTTTGTGGCGACAAGCAGTATCTCTTCCATGTATACTGTACAGAACCAGTTCACTTCTTTTAGCAAATAATGTCCGAGAGCTTGTAGCATCCGAAATAAAGGGTTTAGGGCGGATTTCACTACCCTCACAATTTTCTTGGGAACCACTTAGTTTTGGTTGGACTTTGAGTGACGTCATTGGGTTCAAATCTTCAAAACCTCCAGTTGAAATAGTGGATGCAACAGTAGTCAGTGGAGATCAAAATAATGTAAAACCACCTGTAAATAATGAAACGGACAAGAAACAAGATGCACAGGAAACAACGAATGGGAATAATAATGAGCAACTCAATGAAAAGAAGAAAGAAGATGATCCACAACAAGATAAGGATGAGAAAAAAGATGCAGATGTTATTCTCGACTCTGACAGTGAAAAGAAAGATATAGAAAATGGTTCGGAGGAAAAAGATGGTGAAGACAAGACGGATGAGAAGGAATTAAGTGGCTTTGAAAAAGCAGCAAAGGAGCCTATTGGACCTGGAGTTACATTGGCGGAATCATTACTGTTGAATGACAAACTCGGAGGGTAAGAATGGATTAATTAATTTTTTTTGATTATCTTAATGACAAATTTTCTAAATCTTTGTGTTGAATTTTTAGAAAATCAATTAATGAAATATTATCTGAGGAAATGAAAAAATGTCGACCACCTCAATTAGAAATTGGAACATGGACCAATGAAATGGCTTCAGATTTTGATTCTCCTGATTTTGATGCTGAAGAAGACGAATTACTTGATCCTAACGTGGCACTTCCATCGAATTTGATGATGTTAGATAAAAACTGGACATGGGGTGGACGATCTCGGTTGTAAGTAGAAAAAATTTACACTTGAATATTTTCAAGTATGGAATGACCTTCAATTTAGACAAAATTTTATTGAATATAGATTTAACCATCGTGTCCATCGGGCTCTGTATGGAAGTCCAACTCACTGGTATGTGAATTCATATTATTTAATTCTTTTAATTTCATAAGTTTCACACTTATGATTTTAAATTAGAATTGTAAAGCTGATTTTAAAATTGTTTCTTTTTCACTTTTCTTTTCAATAATTTTAGGGGTGAAGTTTGGGATCTTGAAGCATTTGCACCGGCTGAAGATATTGACGAACCCAATGTGCATGACAATGACAATGAGTCTGTCATGTCCGATATGAGTGGTTCGACTGAGTCCTTTTTAGATGAAGACAACAATTTAAAAGTCCAATTTATCAATGCACACACTGCGGAAACACTAGATAAACGGAAATTGGACTCGTCTTTCGATCATAGACAAGAGGATGAAATGGTTCTTTCTGAAGATATGTGGTACATGGAAGACATTGACTCTGAAGACACTAATAATAAGGACTATGAAAACTACAAATCTGCTATTTTTCAACGAGAAGAAAATCTCAAATCAAAATTTCAGCTTCGTGTGGAAGAAAAAGTTGTAGATATGGAAGATATGGTCTGTTGGGATATTTCAAAGGTAATAATTATATTTTTTTTCTCATAGCTATGATCTATGTATGGTTAAATTTCACTGTGATATATTCCAATCTTACAGCTTCAAGGTAGAAGTCATCTGAAGCAACCTTCTACTTTGGATTTGACTGCTGCACCTAATCCTCATTATGAAACAATGTTCAAAGTACTGACACCTATTCATCCACCTCAAATTTTTCCTGAATCAGACTCTTATCGACAACATGAGAAGAAAAATCCAACTGAGGATATGGCAGCCTCAAAGTCATTTAGTTTTGATTATCAGCCACGTTTACAAGATCATGTAGGACCTAGTCCTTGTCAAATTCTTCAAGCTCTTACAATGTCAAACGCCAATGATGGGCTTAATCTTGAAAGACTGGAAACTATTGGCGATTCTTTTCTAAAATATGCAATCACTTCATATCTGTTTTGTACTTTTGAAAATATTCACGAGGGTAAATTGAGTCACCTAAGATCCAAACAGGTGAGTTATTTGATTCATTTTACAGTAAATGACTTTAGAAATAAGAAAAATAACTGAGAACTAATATATGAATAAAAACAAATTAATCACTAGGTGAGCAATGTTCATTTGTATCGTCTTGGTCGAAAACGTGGACTCGGAGGAGTGATGGTCTCTGCCAAATTTGAACCTCACGATAATTGGCTTCCACCCTGTTATCATATTCCAAAGGATTTGGATAAAGCACTGAGTGAGCTAGTTTATTTATTGTTGAAATACTTTCATTAATGTCAAATATGTAATGCTTAATAGATGACTAAATGTTTATGAAAATATATTAATCAATTACACTCTGTTGTCTTTCATTAGTTCAATCTAAACTTCCAAGGAATCAGTTTTCCATGGCACAGGTAATTTACATATTTATTTCTTCGACATTTTTAAATTAATGCATTAAGCAATACAACTCAAAGGATTATAATGACGAATTATTATTTCAACTAAATAGGTAAAGGCTTTCAAAGGCTTGAGTCCACCTCAAATTGAAGCAGCATTGAAAACAGCAAATTCTGTCAAATTGGATTCAGAATTTATTCCCTACAATTTGGTAACACAACAGTCAATTCCAGATAAATCTATTGCTGATTGTGTAGAGGCTCTCATTGGGGCTTACCTCACAAGTACTGGGCCCTTTGGAGCATTACTATTTATGTCCTGGCTTGGGATGAGAGTTTTACCCTCTCGAAAAATTTCCAAAGAAGAACTTCACACCATACAAAAGGAAAAAACCTCTGGTTTATTTTATATGGACGTACCAAGCATACCAGATACTGTGATTTTATTTAACGAACTCCAACCTCCAAAATCTCCACTCCTCAGATTCAGTAGACACTGCGAACAGGAATTATCTATTCTCCTAAAGGTACGTTTAATCTATCATATTTATTTTTTAAAAAAATCATATTCTTTTGATAATTTTTTTCAAATAGTTGAACCTGAAATGATTTTTATAATATGTGGGGATTTGTTTTTTTAAAGGGTTATGAATTGTTTGAAAATTTGATTGGATATTCATTTCGAGACAAAAGCTATCTTTTGCAAGCCTTTACACATGCTTCCTACTATTCCAATACTTTGAGTGACTGTTACCAACGACTAGAGTTTCTTGGAGATGCAATTCTAGGTACAATACAATATTTACGTAAATCTTGGTTATTACCTAATGGCTAATAGTTTCCAAATATAACACATTCTGAAATCTTTGATTTTCATCTTCATTTAGATTACCTCATTACTCGTCATTTATACGAAGATCCACGACAGCATTCCCCAGGTTGAATTTGAATTTGATTTTTCTGCCTTGCAAATAACTCTTGCTTCTTCTTGTGGTATTTCATTTGTTTTGACTATATGTTATTCAATATTATAGGTTCTTTGACTGACTTAAGATCCGCTCTGGTGAACAATACAATTTTTGCATCATTAGCTGTGAAAAATAATTTTCACAAATACTTCCGTCATTGTTCTCCCGGATTATCAGAAGTATTGCAAAAATTTGTATCCTTTCAAGAACATCATGGCCACACTTTGACTCAAGATGTAATTTAGATTTAAAAAAATAATATTTTACTGTTATTTTTTTGATATTGTGTATTAATTAACATGTCCCTTAAAATTACTAGTACTATCTCATGGATGAAGAAGAATGTGAAGAGGCAGAGGATATTGAAGTGCCAAAAGCGTTGGGAGATGTTTTTGAGTCTGTTGCTGGTGCAATCTTTTTGGATTCTGGCATGTCTTTGGATGCTGTATGGAATGTCTACTACCGTATCATGAAAGATGAAATTGGTAAGTTATTATTATTATTTGATGGAAAAAATCTCGACTTACTTTAAATTTGATTCTTGATTCTTTTATTATTGATCTTACAGAGCAATTTAGTCAAAATGTTCCAAAGTCACCCATCCGTGAATTATTAGAGTTAGAACCAGAGACTGCCAAATTTGGGAAACCAGAAAAATTATGGGATGGAAGAAGAGTTAGAGTGAGTGTCGAGATAATTGAAGTTGGTGTCTTCCGTGGTATCGGAAGAAATTATCGAATTGCCAAATGTACCGCAGGTTAGTCTTTTCATTTTTAAAAATTTTATTTTCTTCACGTATATTTCGTTTATTAAAACTTTTTTTTATAACTGTTTAAATTTTTAAAATTTACAGCTAAATGTGCATTGCGACATTTGAGAAAGCGACATGGACAAAAGCATTAAAAAAAAATTTTCACATACATTTTTTCTACATTGAACATAAAAAGGAGAAGAAATGAATAAATGAAAAATGATTTACATATTTACTATGCTATTCTTTTTTTTACTACATTTCTTAACGGTATAATTTTTTGGGGAAAAGATTTTGTTATACAGTGGATTTTCTGTGGGGATCTTAGAATGAGCCATTCATTATTCATAATCTGCTTAATTCACTTTTTACATGGAAATTAATTACTTCCCTTTTCCCTGTTCTCCTTATACTCCATGCATGATTCTGTAAGTGAAAGTTTGCCACATGTAATGTAATGTGAAGGATTCCAGGTTGAGAAAAATGAGGATGCTGCTGGGAGACTGAGAGACTGTTTATATAAATATATAGCATAACCTGGGATGTACCAGAGACGTGATTCCCTTTGGTGGTTGTTTATGAACGGAAATGAGGAACTCTTGTTGTGTTTGACTGGTACAAGAGTATGAGACAGAGTACCTAGAGTAAAAGAGGATAGAATGATACGAGAGGAGTTTGTTTGATATACGTTTGGAGTTGAACAAGCTGCTGGGTAAAAAAATCAATACAACTGAGAAAGTCTCCTGCACTTGTGAGGCACATGAGGCGGACGGGACAAGTGCAAAACTTTCCCTCGAGAAAATGGCAGATACAGAATTTGAAGAATTTCGTCATTTTTTTGACGAACTGCCACAACATATAAAGGCACCAGCTCAGTGTTATCGGTGAGTCAAAATTTTAATTAATGTTTTTAATTATTTTTGTCAAATTTTTATTGTATTTTTTTTTGACACAATTTTTGGTCTTATGTTGCATTTCCTTAATACATTTAATTTTGTAATCAAATTTGAAATCGTAGGAGAATTTTTTGTTTTGTAAGATTGTTTCATGTATAAGTAGTATGGTTTATTTATTTATTTTCAAGATTTGAGTTAAAGTTACGATCTGTTGTAAGATAAAATGTTCATGGATGAGTGGGTGAAAGTTGGAGAAAGTTTTCAAATCTACAAAGTAGACAGGTAGAGATAGTCAAAAACAAAGCCGACAGAGAATCATTGATTACAATTCTACTAAATATTTTAACATTTATCGAGTCCTTAACCTAATTCTCACAATTTAAAGCATTTCTCTAGACTATTCACAAATTGTATTATTTTTCTTTATTAACTTTTCCCCTGTCTATATAATATTTTCTAGTATTAATGCTATATGTGTACTATTTATTTATTTTTACTCGTCGTATCATACATAAATATTAATTGAATAAATTGATGATTATTGTAAAGTTAACGAATTATGAAAATTAAGATCAAATGTAATTTTATTTTAATGATTATTTTATTTACAAGGCTGGTGCATGACATTGATGTGGATGAAGAATCTTCAAATGGAATTGGGCGAGAGCGAAAAAGTTATGAAAAACAACCACACTCAATCCCCAGCTCGATTGATTTGGATGAGTCAAATAGTCGGACTAGTGGAGAAATTAATGAGCCTTTCTCTGGTGATCTTCAGCTTGTCCTCTCTGAAAGAGACAGTCCAGTTGTCACGAGAAAACGGAGAAAGTTGCCCGAAATTCCTAAAAATGCCTCTAGAAGATGTATGTTATACCCACACATTTGTACACTACTCGGTTTTATCTTGAAAGTGTGACATATACTTGTCTAATTAAAAATTGATAGTAATTCTCCAGATGATTGATTACCCTTTTACTATGATTTGGTTTTAGGGAATGAAGAGACGAGACAAATTTCTTTAGCCCAAGAAATGTCGGACGCAGATCGTTACTCTTCGTATCCAATTTGTCATGGGAGTCATCACACAAATAATTTACCTTCAAATGACTCGTCTCATAGACCCATTTTTGTTCTTAAATTCAATCATACTCGAGGTACGTCCATAATTATAACACTTTTAATTAATCATTTTTATTTTTATTTGTCCCTACAAAAATGTTTTATTGACTGCTCATACTCTTCTTTTTTGTATGGAGAGAGATAAAAAACAAATATTCTAATGCGAATGTACAATTTGCTTTCTCTTGGCAGATGAAGAAAGTTCACCAGAGTCTGATGAAAAATATCCAAGTCTTGACTCGGGCCATTCAACGGTCCATTCGGATGGAAGTAATCCTTATTCACCTCAAATTCCATCTATTAATGGTAAATAATTTTTTAAATCTTCTCCTTCGCATGTGTACACTCAATAGACTGGATGTACGTGATAATGCTAAGAGTTTTTGTGTTCCATAATGGTAATATAAAAAATTAGAACAGTCCATTGACTTTGCACTTTACATATTCATTTAAAACCATAAAGAAATTTATATGGCCCTTCATTTTGTTATTTTAGAACAAAATGCCTCAATGAAGTTTCACAACAAAGAAATTTTGCAGGAATAAATTGTAGTCTCATTTTTTTTCATGGACTATATTGCACACTTTGTATAAAATAATTAGTACCATCTGTACATGTATCATGTCCTTTTTAATACAAAAATGGTTACTTTCTACTTTGGAAAAGAATAGAAAATAAAATTATGACAAAAAAGGATAAACGTATAATATATGTATAAAAGTTGTATAGTTTTTTATGCAAGACATTTTCTTTACAATTTAAGTATGATACGATCTATTGCCTCTCCTCTATAAGTACTCAAAATATTGCTCTAATACATATCATAATTAAATCCCACAAGGACTATAGGCTGTTCTAGACAATATCTTGCTCTACTCACTAAACAGTAGACTGGTCGTTTTTATGAAAAAGAAAGCTCATAATATTCTCTCTCTCTCTCTCTCTCTTTTACACATGAACCACTATACTACACATAATTTTATATTAAGCAACTAAACTTTCTCTCTATTCTTTTTCATTCAATTATTACTTACCGTAAAAGTGGTAGAGTTGTTCTCTCCAGGGAGTTTTTTTAGCCCCATGCTACTTTCTACTTTCTCCCAAGGTTACATGCTTACTATCCACCGAATAAAATTATTGACTAAAGAATTCCAACTGAACACCTCCTCTGCGGTTGTACAATGAATCTCAATAGATTCTCTCTCTCTCTCTCTCTCTCTCTCTCTCTCTTTGTATGTGTCTGTGGTGTAAATGAAAGTGAGAGACGCTTCCATCTCAAAAAATGGTTAACC
Organism: Arrhopalites spinosus; assembly: GCA_034700945.1. Taxonomy (NCBI): domain Eukaryota; kingdom Metazoa; phylum Arthropoda; class Collembola; order Symphypleona; family Arrhopalitidae; genus Arrhopalites; species Arrhopalites spinosus. The sequence continues at coordinate 6,397 of JAQIVZ010000865.1, read as the reverse complement.
TTTTGAGTAGAACTCGGTTCATTGAATTTTGTTAACAAGGAGTCTCAGGTGGCTTGACTGGAAAGGCTCAAGAGTCAATAGCATCTCTCTAATGAGTTCCAACAGGCAAGAATGTTTCTTTTGAAATGGAATGGAAATAAATGAAAACAAGTCGAATAAAATTCTCATTTCAAATTACTTTTCACATTCCCTTCTTTCATTATATTTTATCCCCCTTCTTATGTCTTTATGTCACATGAGGTTTTATTGTAACTTTCTTTTTCATACATTTTTTTTGCAACGTAACGAAATGTTGGGCCATTTTGTTGAAATTTTGAAATTTGAATAGTATATAATACACAAATATGCCGTAAGTGTAGGGATTGCGTTCGTACAGATAGGATAAATTGGTTGATATACAGATATTGAGTATTAGCATACGTAAAAGAGTGCACATCCGGTAGATAAAAAAAATGGGAGGGCAATGTTGTTCCCCGGTTAAAATTACCAAGTCAAGTAGAATTGAGAATTTTTGGTGAGCCTAGAGTTTTTTTTTCTCTTGAGCAAGGTGCTCAAATGTGACAAAGTTTATAGGAGAGTGTAGTAGTTATACAAAGTAAAAGTAGGTACTTAAATACATTGTAATTCTATACAGACCATGAGTTGTAAGTTGGCGTAAAAAATTCAGACCGTGTACCAAAGAGAGAGAGAGAGAGGTTTGAAATTTCAAAAGAGTCCACAGAATTCTCTCTCTCTCTCTTGTGTGCTATGGGGACCTTTTTAATACTAATTTTCTTTTTGCTTCATAGAATCTTTCTCGCCTACCTCACCCTCACTATCTGGAGTGCCATTTACCCATTTGGAAATACTAGAGGCAACCCACCGTGGGCTGCATAAATTTATACCACGACACCACGACGAAGTTGAAATCGACATTGGAGATCCAATTTACATGCAAAAGGAGGCAGATGATCTTTGGTGTCAAGGTATGCGAGAAAATTGTACCAAGTCCCAATTTTTTTTATCTCATCCCTTGTTTACTTTCACTTTCTACGCTTTCTCTTGACTTAATCTTTTACGTGTACACAGAAGAGAGAAAGTTGTTGTTGAAAGGGAAAAGGGGGAGGTGATGATGATGAAAGTTTTGTAAATTAATTGTAATGATAATTATTTTTTTTGTGCAGGAGTCAATTTAAGGACGGGAATGCAAGGGATATTTCCGTCAGCTTATGTTGTAGATGTTGAATACAATGACTTTGATCCAGCTGCAACTAAAGTGAAGAAAGAACGGTACCTAATTAATTACATTGGCTCCATTGAGACCCTTTATCATAAGGGTAACGAGGTTTTGTGTCAAGCTGTCAAAAAAATTTCTGGGCATGAAGGCTACGTTGCTTCCCATACTCGTCCATGTATTCTCGAAATATCGGATCAAGGTATACGAATGCTCGATAAAGGGAAATTAGGGGTGAGTTGTCTAACTTTATTTTTTAAACAATTACAATTTTAGCACAACTAACGTGTAGTAATTACATTAACTGATAGACAAATTTTGTATTACAGTTATTATAATTAAATGTTTCTTTTTATTTTAATGCAGCCAAAGGAATCATTGGGTCATGATTACTTTTACGCTTTAAAGAACATCTCCTTCTGTGGTTTCTATCCTCAAGATCATCGCTACTTTGGTTTTGTCACGAAACATCCCAATTTAAATCGATTCGCGTGCCATGTTTTTATATCAGGTAAATTGTTAATTTTTTTCATGGAGTCTCTGTAGTACAAGACATTTATTGATGTAGGGCATTCCACTCTTTTTTAATTTTTAATTTGTGAAATTATTGCCATTCTAAAAATGTTTACCTCTCTTGCGTGTTTCAGATGATTCCACACGACCCGTCGCAGAAGCTGTTGGGTAAGAGAACTAATACTTGTATAAATAAATCATTCGAGAATTTATTTAAGCTTTGCTTGTTATTAGCGCTAAACCAAATTACAAACTAAAATTGGGTCTATTGATTTTTTTTATTATAGGGAAACTAAATAATATTTAATCTTGGTTTTATTTGTTTCATTTTATAAAAACAGGAGAGCATTGCAGCGATTCTACCAAACATTTATTGAGACTGCATATCATATAGAAGATATTTACTTGGAAGATTGACTTGTTTAACTTTGAGTGATTTTGTGCTTAATTGAATGTCAATTCCAGTGGTTAAGAAAAGACGGAAAAATTTATATTAAATAGAATACAAATTCGACAAATCATTCTACTTGAACTCTACATCAAACAACCTGTATAAAACTTAGTTGTGGGGACTGCTACTGGACTTGTGAACAGAATCAAACTTTAAATAATTAAATAATCAGTAACTTGGATGTAGTACAAGGATCAAAATATGAGGATGTATACCTGTCTTCATCTAAAAAAAATAATCTGGATCTTCATGAAAAAACAGTTCAACTTTTTTCACCCAATGGAAAAGCAATGAAAGACCTACAAAGCAGTTGGAAAAATATATAGTTTTCTAGACAATCTCATCTACTTCCTCCTTTCTAAAGGTTGTTCTGTCATTTTGCTCTCAAGTACTTCCTAGATTGTTTTTTTATGTCAACCCTGCAGCTATCCTCTAAGTTTTCTCATGTCTATCAAAAAGGAAGTGTACACAACTTATGAATGTAGAGTTCAAACTGTGATCAAAGTTGAATGAAAAAGACTCGAGTAGTGGAGAAGATGGAGAATAATTTACAAGCCTGAATCTGAATATACTCAAAAAAATAATGGTGTATATACCTAGGCAAGGAAGAACCGGAACTTTAATTAAAAGTGTGCGTGTAAGGTATAATCAATATTTATTTTTCAGTGATTAAAATATGAGTACAGAATCTGTTGCGTCCTATAATTTTCAATATTTTTTATTTGTTATAATGGACAAAAAATTAATAATTAAATACAGTGTATTTTAATTTTTTTGAAAGCTTGGCTTATTTCTTGCTTTTGTCAAGCCAATAACTAAAGTCTTCCATTTTTCTGCAGTTTATTTCGTTTTTTCAACTGGAGGACTATGTTGATTATTTTTAGAAGATTTGTCAGAAATAAAGATGGAGAGCTTGTATTAATATTAAAATTAGTTGTAAATATTATGGATGAACAGGCTTTCTACGTGCCAAGATATTAATTGAAAGATTTCTTAAAAGGCAAGAAAACGTTTGCTTGATTTCGTTTCCATTGGAATGCTGTTAACCTTTCAAGCAAACCCTTAAATTCTAGTGTTTATGCATCTACTCCACACACTCATCAAAATTACGACAATTAGTTCAAATGGGTCGTCAATAAAAATAGACTACATATTACGCATACATACACACATACAAAATTCTGTTGTACAATCTTACAAATGGTGCAATTTTGTAGATGAAGGAAAAAAATTCAGTTTTGTCTACCGTACATTTTATATTCTGGTGAAAACTTTCACTGAAAAATGCTTCTGCCATGTGTTGACCCAGTTTGTGTCTAAAGTCTCACTTTAGAATTGTATCTCTACAATTTCCGGTTACTATTCTGTGCTATTTGTCTTGTTGGGTTCAACTGTACACTCAACTTGATTCTAAGAAAATAATAAAATAATTTGTGATACAGACCCCATTAATAAATTTTTTCTATTCAAGAAAATTTGGGACTGTACAGCTTGCTTCTCAAGACAAAAAAAATCGTTGAATATCATTATTATGTACAACATGTTTAAAATTTATTTAAAGTAATATTTATTCACATTTAATTGATGTTATACAAATCATGCAAAAGCGAATGGCAAAAACTTTGTACCTAATCCCCAATTGTATTTTTACGCAATATATGACATATATTCAACTTGTACAACATTTAAATTAACAATTAATTTAATTCAAACACGATGGATGCCTAAAGACAATTTAATTAATATTAATTATGTAAGTTGTAAGTTACACGTGTAAAAAAATACTTTGATCTATTCTACAGTTAAATATGGGACACTGACATTTCAGTGTCACACTGTACATATTTCAGTGCACATTTTATGTATTACACAATCAAGCCTCTTGATTGCCATATTGAACGCGTGTGTACTTAATTAACAGCCTTCCGTTGTGTAAAAAGATTTTCAAGAAAAAATTAATTAAAAGAATCTTTATTCGTGGAAAATGGAAAATGAAATCTTTAGGAATTTAGTTTCACTTTGTAAGTAGAAGAGAAAAAAGTTAAAATGAAAAAGTAGTTGGAAATTTGTAGTTTATTTAGTAAAAAAAATCATGTGCTGCTTTAGTCTACTTGACGCTATACAGGCAGATTGTTGATTTACATTAAAAATTTGTCTAGTTAAAAGTTTTAACTTAAAATTAGATTTGCTAAATAAAATGGCCCTACGACAGGAATGAATAATAAAGATAAATAATTTGTTAAACAAGTGTAAACGCAGCAAAAGAAAAAAATAATTATAAAAAAAGAGTTTTTGGAGACCGTGTAAAATGAAAAATTTAACTATTATAATTGACTATGATACGATGACAATACGGGATTTGTCAGGATGTTATACATTATATGATCAAGTTAATTAAAATGAAAAAGAACAACTTGAAATAAAATAATAAAATTCTAGTTGAAATACCAAAATTTCATTTCATTTTTTGTCTTTGCTGCATATCACTAGCTATTGGATATTATATAAATGAGTATGTACATTTATTTCATTTTTATATATTTAACTGAGAGAAAGGGAGTTAAATTGGTTGGTATATTTTTTTCACCCATAGAATGTTCGAGAAATTTGAATTTTTCAGTTTGATTTTCTAAAACGAAAGAGTTTTACAGTTTTGAGAGAGAGAGAGAATCAATTCAATTTAATTTTCTTGAAAGTCACACTCACTCCCTCGATAGTAAATGTTCATTTTCAAAGCAATACATTAGAGTCGGAAAAAAATGGACCAAGTCCACATGAATCTTTCTCTCGTAGGTGAACGGATATATATATATAGGCCAATCGAAAAATTCTTTATCCTAAAAGCATCTCCCTCCCCCATTACCCAAGGCTCGACTTGACTTGGTGTGGTGAATCAGAGAAAGTCGTAAAAATTACCAAAAAAAAATTGCAGCTACAAGTTTATTCATTGGTTTATTTGGCTTGTACTGATACACTTTCACTTGTAATTTCAAGACATAGCCAATCACTAACTCCTTCTTTTTTTCTAGACTAATAACATAAATATATCTTTTTTTCTAAATAAAAGTTTAAATGATACTAGATAATGATGATTACAGTCTAGAGTCTAGAAAGAGCAAAAAAGAAATTGAAAATGTACAATTAATCCAAACAGTGTTATAAAGTATCCACAATTCTTCTTCTTATAAAAAATAATTTGTCCTCAACAAGAAATGGGGGTCAATAAAGCCAGGATGACTTTCTAGGGAGTCCAAAATATGGCCCATATAAAATAATGAGTGAAAAGTAAGTTCTGGACTACCCAAAGAAAAGTTATGACTAGTACTCAACTCTCCTTGTCACTTATTGTTCACTAACGAAGGTAATAATACTTTGATTTGGACTCTTATGAAAACTAGGAGGCAAAAGTAATAAGCAAGAGAATTTTGACATGTTCACATAACTTTTCCTATCTGTACAAAAAAATATTTCATATAATAATTTTCCTATAAATATAACTACTACATAAAAAAGAAAATGTTTCTAAGAATTCTTGTCTTATCAAAGAACAAAAGAGAGAGACTTATAAATTTTTGTATAGAATTTTGTTCATAGAAAAACAATACGTTACATGTATTTCACTTTATTAAGTTTTGGAGTGTGAGACCGAGTGGTGTGAAGAGATAGATAAAAAGTTGGAAACATTTAAGGGCTGGGAATGGCCAGGGATGAGTAGGCGGACATCATTGATTTCATTTCGAGACCCCCCTCCCTCTTCTCTCTCTCTCACACACAACAGAGTGAAGATGAGACCATTAGAAGAGATGAGAATCTGATACAGAAGACAGACGGAGAAAAAGTTGGTAGAATTTTTTAACTCTGTACTTTGTCTTGTCCATGTACTCTATAGACAAGACAAGAGGCATTTTAGAAACATTTTGAGAACCAAAAAAGAGAATGGATGAATACTCTCCCTCTCCCTCTCTCTCTCATGGACAATATTTGTTAAAGGCTCATAGCAGACTATACCTGCCATTAAATGGAGTGGCCAAAAGTTTCTTGTTTGCTCTCATGTAGTCAAATAGAATAGATATCGAGTTCAGTAGTACCGACCCCCTCCCCCTCCTTCTTTTTTTGAATCTCTCTCTCTCTCTTCTGTATAGACAGAGACCATACTAGGAGACAAGCCAACTTCTATGCTGGGGCATAAGAAAATTTCCGCAATGTGTTTCAAGCAACGA
>JAQIVZ010000864.1:0-47022 GCA_034700945.1 Arrhopalites spinosus | reverse complement strand
AAACTCATCTCTTTCACCCCCCCCCCCCTCTGTTCGTCCTCTCAAGTTGTCCTTTGAAAACAAAAGAAATATTTTATAATATTCATGCATGAGCATTCCAGTTTTTTTTTCTCATCTTGTTGTTCGTCTCTAATCTGAAAGTTGTATCAGTCCTTTAAAGATTTTTTGGAGTCCATTATATTTATAAAGAATTCTTCTATATTATTTGCTCATGTTCACTCTTGAGCTTGACTTGAGCATTTGGGCAGTGAGCATTTGGGTTTTTGTTGAAACATGCACAAGTCAAAATACGGGTTTTGTTTTTATTACCTTGGGGAGAGGGTGGCACCCGCACACACACACACACAGACAGAGAGACAGAGAGAGAAATTCTCTCCTCTTAATATTTATTTGCTTGTACTTATTAAGCCAGTCAAATATTCCGGCTTCTCAAGAGTAATTACACCGCTTAAGAAACACGTACAAAAGATTCTTTTCTTATTCTTTCCCATTTCTCTACATATTTGAATTAGAAAATCATTTGCATCTCCTTGCACACACACACAATCCTTTTTATTCTTCTAAAATCTTCTACATCATGTACATGTAGTACAGATACACATACTCAAAATATTTTAAAAGGACATCACGAGGGATCTCTCTCCTGTACAAAGAGGACATTCCTAGAGATCCAGCCAGTCAGTGGACCATCATTTGGGGTGTCATATGTCCATACTTTTTTTTGTAGTACATAATATGTAGAATGTTAAATCTACAGAGTGGAAATGATAAACTGACACTCATTCATTCATCCAACTGTCTTTTTCAAAAAAAATATAATTTTATGTAGTCAACCAATGCAGATTTTTGTCTTTATCTTCTCCTTAATTTCCACAAAAATTCCTGGGGATCTCCTATCTCATCATTTTGAGACTACGGTGGACTGTACAGATACAGAATGTAGAGATTACTCTGAAAGAATAACAAATTATGACAAATATACATCATTCACAAATATTATTTAATTGTCATACCGTCCTACATCAAACAACACACACAGGGCACCCTCATTTGTCTCTCTCTCTCTCTCTCTCTCTCTCTCTTTGTCTGTGGAAACTACATCTCTCGACCGTCGCTTTGTGCCACTATATTTCATTCTTCTCTCTCTCTCTTTCAAATTAGCCATTCTAATCTGCACAAAGCAAGTTTAAGTCAATTTTGTTGGAATTACAAAATCATAAATCAACTCAAAAAAAAACTTTAGTTAAATCAATTTATTTTAAAAAAATTATTATTTTGTACAAAATTTTAAACAGTTCACAACAAATCATACACCAACTAAAGTACAAATGTACAAATAAAGAATTTAAAAAGATCTTTAAATTAATTCTCTCTCTACTTAAGGGAGAAGGTCAAAGATGAGTAAACTTATTGACATATGAAAAATATCTGTGGTCATTGTACTCAAAATGGTATGAAATAATATTTTTTTGAAGAAAAAAAAAGAATTCACACCGCAAATTGAATAGAAAAAATTTTCATCTTCAATCATCGTCGTCCAAAAAAAAATCTCTCATTGTTCATTTTTATAACGAGGATTGACTAGACATTTTTTGTAGTTGGAAAACGTTACAGTTACAGCCATGTAAAAGTGTCTATAGGAAATATATATTTGAAAATGCTCTTGTTGATTCACCTGTCAATCAATTTTCTTGGCACTTGACAAAAATACAAGTTGGTTCAAATTTTAACTTCTTTCATCATAAATAAATTCATCATAGACACTTAAAGAAGGAGATACACTCCATCATTCTCAAGAGAGAGAGAATGGATCTTTCTACAAGTCAAAAAAAATGATTCAATAGTAAAAATGATTAGCTCTTTTGACTCTGTTTTCGTCCCTTCCTTCACACCTCCTCCACAACTGAGTTTTCTTTGTAGAGTATCTTTTAGTTGGCTCTAATTCTTCAACAACTCAAAGTCAACACAATTCACATATCCTTAATAATAATATAAGCATGAGGCAAAAGGTTCCTCACTCAAAAGAAAATTTTTAACAACCATAACATTATTATTACAGCCACTAACATTACTACAGTAGTACATATACTTTTAATACTACAGATAATATTTTTAGTATAAACGATCAACCACCATAATAAGTTATACTCTGTAGTTATTATAATCAGAAAAAAATGATGAGTTAAAAAATACCGCATAGGAAACGGACTCTTTTGTGTTGAGATAGAGTACAACAATCAAGCTCTTCTCTCTGCTGAAAATAAAATGGAGAGAAAAGAGCAGCCAACATAAATCCTTATGAAGATAAACAAGTAGAAGAGTACAACTCAAGTGGTTTGTACTTTTACCTTTTACCTCGAGCTCTACAAAAAGATTTTATATGAGAGAGAATGTTCATGTGTTGTAAAGTTGAGCCACTGTAAACTTGTAAATGTTAAACGGAAGCTTGACTCTTGTTCCTTTTTTTTCTCTCTTGTTGGTGCTTCTGTATTTTTATTTACTACTACCAACTCTCCATCCACATCCTTCTCTCTCTCTGTTTCTTTGGCCCTTTGCCGTGTTGGCCAAGACGTGTCATGTCAATTGGGACTCATTTGAGAGTCGGCAAAGATCTTTTCTTCTCTGTGTACGATCCTATGTTGTGTTGAATTCACCTTTTCGTGTCTTTTGATTTTATTGCACCATTTCTACGAACAATTCCACAAGGTACACTATAACTATATATACACTACTCCATCCTTCACGTTTCCTTCTCTCTTCCCCCACTACTTCCCCTCCCTTTGGTTTTGCCACGTACGAATTCTACCACGTCAATGTCAATAGTCAACACGATCCTGCGGAATTTTATTTTCGTTGTTGGCTTGTTGAACCAAATTTTTTTTTCTTGTAAAATATTTAAAATATTCCTTTTGTCCTTTCCTCTTATGAAAATTATACGGTACTGTCTTCTTATTTTTTCTGCTTTTTATATTTTTAACATTACGAATTATTAAAAAATAATAATATGAGAATTTCAACTGCTCAATGACAAAGTCTATAATTTTTTAAATTGTCAATAAGTGACAAAGATTAAAATCTTTTTATTTAACTGCCTACATCCTTTAAAAATATATTACTCTCATGTGATTCCTACATGTATGACTTGTTAAATATGAAATAAAGTTAAAATTTAGTTAAAGTAGCTTATATTGTACAACTATACTTTCCATAGAGAGAGAGGCCAGTAGAGGAGGAGGAGGTGAATAAAAGTGAAATATTGTGAGGTGAAGTTGGATAGAATTGTCAAGTCATGGTTCGTGGCAAAGATAGAAAAGATATTGTTAAAAGCTTTGCACTCACACTAATGCTGGCTATTTTGTCACTTTGACGAAAAGAGACGCTACCGTCTTTGGTCTTCTTCTTCTTTTTTTTTTAAAAAAAAGAATTGCAATCTCACAAACTACACAAGAAGGCCAAGTCAAAGAGTGAGAGCCAAAGGATCTAAAGTCATCGACAGAATTGAGAGCTGCTACTAACTATAATGATAAAAGCAACAGTAACAAAGTAGAGGCACCAATAGAAAAGATAAGACGTGCTAGTAACTCCATTTCTACAGAGAGAGAGAGACAACTTCTGGCCTTGTTCTCACAATCACAATTAGTCTTTAAGTCCACCATCCTCATCTCCTTCCTTTCTTCATCTCGTACAACAAATAGAGTAGACAATGAGAGCTGGAGCTTACCTGAGGAATCACTCCAAGATTCTTTAAACGTCTTCAGCCTCTCTCTCTCTTGCCTTATCTTCTAAAGAGAAAGGAGCGAGTTTTTTTGTAGTTACCAAAAAAGGAATAGTCCCCCTCTCTTGTTTTCCATACTGCCACACGCACTTCAAAATGATCTTCCTTTTGTTACATATCAAGAAGTTGAAACCATCACAGAAAGAGAGAGAGAGAGAGAGAAAGGAATCGACAGAATGAAACAAATGCTTGAGATGAACATTTTGGACGAGAAAAGATTTTCAAGAGTTTTTCTTCTCTCTCTCTCTCTCTCTCTTGAGGATATTACAAGAGAGAAAAGAATGTCTTTGATGATGATGCTGCTTTCTGCCTCATCTAAGAATATGATGATGATGATGATGCGATCAAGCATTCAATACTTTTGGTTGTAATGTACTCTGGCCAAACATTAACTCCATTCCACTTTCCATCCCCATTTTTTTCTCTTCATAGTATCATAAAAAAAGATACTTTAATGGGATTCAAAATACCAATATTATGAGTATAAATCATCATCTTCTCTCTGTCTGTATTATTTAACAATACAAAAAAGTGAAGACAAGGTTTAAAATTTCACAATTATAACAGACACAAAAGAGAAAAAGTGACAGCTAGACATAAAAGATTGTTGGATGATTGGAAGTAAGAGGGAGAGGGGGACAAAGAGTATAAAATAATGTTGAAATAATGGTTCCATAGAGTGACTTATACTGCTAAATCAAAAACCAAATTAAACGATAATAAATAGATTATTTCTCTCAATCGTTTCAAGACACTCCACCACACAGAAAATTTTCTTCCCTTTTTTCAAGAGAGGGGGAGAGAAAAAAAAGCTTACAAGTTGGAGAGAGAGGGGCAATTCATCTTCCAAAATTGGCATTGCAATATTTTAGGAAAGATCAAAGTCTCATTGAGTAGAGCGATAAAAGTGGCCAAAAAATTTCCTGTCCAAGCAGAAACCCATAAATTTCGATTACATTAAATTACTCGGAGAAAACTCAAGGATTTAGTCCTTGCTTCAGTTTTGTTCCTTCTTCCTTCTGACAAAAATGTCATTGTGTGGGTAAAATGCAAGAGAGAGAGGAAGTCTAGGCCTGGGCTAAGAAAGAAGACAACAATATTGCCTTAGTCAGCTCAAAGTCATGCTCTGTGCACATTTTTTTTGGGTTTGAATTCCATGGTGGGTTTTTCGTTCGTCACTCAATTTTTCACCCTTACCCTCTACATGATCTATGATTATGGATTACATTTTGGCTACATATTCTCTATATTTTATATCATACCCGTATCAAGTCAAAAGTTGACTCTCTCTCTTTTTTTGGCCATGACTCTCACTGTGGTGGTTCTATGTGAGACTTCGTGAGCTGAATCTCTAATTTTCCCTTAATCACAGCCCAACGATTCAGAGCTTGAGCTTCAACATACAACGACCCGGGTATTTTCTACTGTCACTCTTCTCCACTCGTCTCCACACTTTTTACAGTGTGACAGTGGAAGTCATGATCTGATCATCTTGTACATGTATATCCCCCGATTATCCTTATAGAATCCTCCCCCATCCTCCGTATAGAATTTCCCTTGACTATGAGAGAGAGAGAGAGAGAGAGAATAGTTAGTGGTGTGTGGAATATTGGGCCATGCTGTGCCCCAATATTGGCATGGTTGACATGAAGGGGATGCATAAGTTTATATGGATGGATGTACAGATATACGTAGGCAGAGGTTTTGCTAATTTGAGTTCTTGACTCTGTTCAAAATGCCATGCTTTGGTATTCCATAGTCAACTCACAAGTCAGACTACAAGGATACTCTTATTAGAACTATGTATGGTCCATCATTTTATACATATATTTGTCTTTTGCTTATTATATTGTAAAAATATGTACATTCCATTGTAACAGTCTCACACAATGAAGAGAGAGAGAGGAGGAGGGTAAATGAGAGTTGTTGGATATATGGAAATTTTGTGGAGGATGACTAAGGATATTCATAATTAGAGCCCCGCGTCTGGCTGACGAAGTGGAACATTGGAGTTGACATTTTCCAAGTGTTCCTCCTATCCATCCCATTCTATTGGATTCGTCATCTGGTTGAACAGGAGTAAAAGAGACGAGGACAACATACCCCCCTCCCCCTCCTCTCTCTCTCTCTCTCTCTCTCTCTCTCTCTTTCACTGAAAGGAATATCAGCCCAAAGAAGTTGCCTTTACACTTCCATCTCACTCACTCTCCTCTACAATCACATACAATAAATAATCGTGGACGGAATTGGAAATTTCCTTGCCTCTCTTTCCGTTTCTCTCTCGATTTCTACGAATTCGATGGATGGTACAGATGCCACTTCTCTAGTACTCTCTCTCTCTCTCTCTCTTCATTCACCGGTACCTTTTGGCTTTGTACATTAAGGAACAAGTTGTACTTTGTACCGAGTAGTCCTTAACAAGGACAACTCAATTGAGTTTTTGTTTTTCTATTCACATTCCTCATTGTTTGTTCTCCCCCCTCCCCTCCATCTTTCCCCTTTTATCCAAATGTTTCTCTTCACAAATCAAGTCAACCAACTTACCTTTTTCTTATGGAACTTACGAGTTAGAGTAGAGTTACATGGAAATGGATGTAAATTCCCTTTTTTCAATAGAAAGTTTTGCAAATTATTACAATAGGTCCTAACTTGAGTAGTATTTTGTATTTCAATTGCAAAAACAAATGTACTCAAGTACTTCAAGTATTTTCTACAACTTTTTGTTTAATTACAAGGAAAGTATAAAGACAAGGACGAAAAATATATATTCCGCCTTTTGCTCTTACTCTGGTAAAATGAGAGTTAAATAAAAAAAGTTTAAATATTTAAAAAAAGAGAAAAAGCTTGTCGTAGTGTATTTTTATGAGTAAGATATAAAGTTGAAATAGTTTTGTAGAAAATAGTAGAGATCAAATGGAGGGGAGAGAGAGCATTTGCTCTTTTCATCTGTGTTGTATTCCTTATGGTTGAGTGCAGACAATATAAATAGAAGAAAATAATAAATCAGGGGGTTAAAGACAACAAGTAGAGATGAGGAGGGACCCAATGTCACCAACTCCACCATAAATTAAGTCGAGAGTGCGTGAAATCAAGAAAAACTTTGTTTTGCGAAAAAAGGCAAGAAAAAAAGAATAAAGAAATCTTCTCATTCAATACAAAAACATTCTACAACTCTACATTGTCTCTAGTCCTTTTTCTACTCATACAGTTAGTGTACGGTACACAAAATTCTACCCCTAACTGTTGACCGTGATTCCTCACGTTGTGAACTTGCCTCTTCCCTGTCTCCAGCCCCTCAGCTCTCAGTTTCCAGTCCCCAGTGAAAGTACAAGTTTAAAAATGGTGAAGTGAAAATTGTAGAGGGAAATTTTCAAGTTCATGTTCAAAAAAAAGAACATCTCAGAAAATATAACAAAAGAGAAAATGGGGAGAAAATTGTTTTCATGCATTGAGACAGTAAAAATAGCCCACCCTCCTTGTCTCCATATGGTCTCTTATGATAAGTGTCGAGAAAATGTGGAGATTGAGAGTCACAACTAGAGAGAGAAAATTGGGCACACAAGTGCCACATTTCCGAACACTTTTTCTCACCATAAAATGCCCCCAAAAAATATTTAATCCCCCCATCTCTCTCTCTCTCCCATTGGGAAAAATGATGTTTGACATGAGTGAAAGAATAAAAGAGAGAAAGAAGTATGTAGACACATTATTAACAATTCTTTTTTCTTTGGGTTATTAGTTGAATAAATATGAAGATGCATTGTGTGAATAGAAAATGCCGGCAAGGACCAGGATGAGAGGGAAACATGGACAGGGACAGAAGTTGAGAGAGAGAGCCTGGAGGTCGTATTTCTTGGCAAAGTTTGACATGGCAGGCAGTTCAAGGGAAAAAGAGAAAGAGATAGAAGAACACTTTATCAAGAGACGAGGAGGGCAAGTATACACTGAAAATATTGGCAACCCACAACCCCCAAACTTACCAAATGCTCTGGCTCCTTCTCCTTCTATCGAACACACAGAAAGAGAGAAAGAGGAAGAGGAAGTCAGTGGAATAAATCACTCTGAGATGCTCTCGCTCTTATTTTCTGTACAAAATCTCTCTCATTTTCTACCTTCTCCTTCCCATGTCTTCTCCCCCTCTTGTGTGTAAAAATCAGTCTCTAAAAACATTTTTCTATCTTTTTTATCCTCGTGCATTCAAAACTTCCTAAAAATTTCTCTTCCTCTCCACACACACGGAGAGACACATTCACATCCTGAGAGGAGACAACATGTGAGCATATTTTTTGTCCTCGTCTCTCTCTCTCTCTCTCTCTCTCCCCATTGAAAATTGACTTGCTATCTATTGAGACACGAGACAGACGCACGTAAATAAAAATAAAAAACGTTAAAGTTGATATAAGTCAACCGTCTTGTCGTAGTTCTCTAAAACCTCAAAAAAACTTGACTTATCTTTTTCTTATCTTTAGATAAATCTATTTTGTTTGACTGTACACAAGCGGAAGGAATTTATAACTAACTTTTTTTTAAATCAAACTTTTTATAGAAGGCAGAAAAGTAAAGAAAAGGAAAGTTTAGTCAGCGGGCTTGTTGTTGTCACTTTGGGTTTGTTACTTCCCCATCTCTCTCTCTGTGAGAAATATAATGAACAGAATTTACATTTTTATTCCTTGCAAGGGTCCCCCCTTTTCCTATTCTTATTGCGTGCTGCACATGCAGAGAGAGAGAAAGAGACAGAGAGGCTCCAGTTTTTTGAGCAAGTTTGTATCATATTTTACATACATCCTAACACATGATGTGTACATACAGATACATCAGATGGGGCCAGATGGCTTCCCATATTTTCAAGTGAGACGGAGAGACAAAAATTGGCGATTTCTCACTTGTTTTCTGTGTACCTCTCCACAAATTTTCATAAATCAGTTGGACCCAAGGGAAGGAGGGAGAGAGAGAAGTGTAGGGAAACAAAGTCTACCAAAAAATCCCTTTATTTCTGTACAAATGTATTGTCATTTATTTCCATCCTCCATCCTTCGTTTCATCCCCTCTCTCTCTTTACAGAGAGAGAGAGAAACAGAAAAGTGAAAAAAGTAAAGAATCTTTTTGTATTCCAAAACTCCTGTGGTTGATTGCTGTGTAGCATGCAATTTCAAGTACGAAAATAAATCTAGACATTTTGTAAAATATATATATACAATAATAATATTATGTGTAACACACAAAAGAGAGAGAGAGAGAGAGAGCGTTAAAAAGTAACTATAAAAATTTGGGATGATTACTGTGTAACCAGAGAAAAGAAACATAGAAATAAGTAGCACTCATTACATCAAAAAAAGTACATGAAACATTTTCTGTATGAGCTATAAAACTAAAGAGACTATTTTTTCCCATATATAGGAGGAGTGTATCTGTACAGATACTCCTCTCACACACTTTCCATTTTATCTTCTCCTTTTTCTTATCTTTATTTTACGTTCTTTCACTAGCTCTGCACATTTTTTTCCTGTATCTCCTCTCAACTTAAAGCCCCACCAAAGTTTTTGTCTCACATCCAGGAAAGAGCAAGAGAAAAAAAAATTTCTAAAACATTTCAACAATTTTCTTAAACTTACTCTCTCTCTCTTAGTAAAGATTTTGTTTCCGTTTTCTTCACTAAGACTAACTTGAACTAACTACAAGAAGATAAGATAAAGTTGTAAGAACAAGACGAGAGAAAATTTAGTTTCAAATAATAATAATAAAATCTCAATTTTCATCTCAATCTTTGTTTTTTTTACTATCAGTAAACATTGTTAAAGTGATTTTTTAAAACATAATATTATTATGATTGTACTTAAATCCCAATTTCTTTTTTTTCTACGAGTGGTACAAGTTTTTAAATGACTAAAATAAAACTAAAAGGAACAAACAATAAAATGAATAGATGAAGATGAGAGAGGTGAGAGAGGTGTCAATAAAAGTTTTTTAGTTTCAATTTCTCTCTCTCTCTACAGATCCTCTCGTCTATTGAATGTAGTTAAAGAAATTCGTGAGGAGGATACTGAATTGGGCATATTGTCTCAACATGATGTGTAACTAAGATAGAAGGAGAGGAGGAGGAGGAGGAAGAAGATAAAAAGAAGATTTTTGTTGGAAGAAGGAGGGCAGGGACAACTTTAAAGATTAGAAGAATAAGAAACCCGAAAGATTTACAGGACAATTTAGATAAGAAAACAAGTTGAACTTTTTGTCTTTTCTTTCCTTCCACATTGCACCTCCCAATTGTACCCAGTCAACCAAACTCAGGCTGATTACATATAGTTCACTTGAAAGCTCAAAAAAGGATCAACGACAAGAGCCAGAGAGAGAGAGAGAGGGAGAAGATAGGAAGCCAAGTTTAAGTTTCTCCAACAAGAAAAAAAAATAGATATGTATGTTTATTGTACAGAAGTAGAAGGATGGACAAGTTGTCGAGTAGTGGACGTGACTCAAGACTAAAGGGAAAGACGGTAGGGAGTTTTGAGGATAAGACAAAAAAGTTTGAGTTGATGTCGGTGTGGCTTTGGCTGCTGTTGAGACTTGTACAATTTTTTTGGGGAGGGGAGCGTAAGTGAGTAGTGTACGTTGTGCAGTCCCCACTCTTCACATCGAGACTCTCTCTCCACCACTCGTTTGCAGGTGTGAAGGGGGAGATGAGATTAGAGGAGGTTGATGATGAGCTTCCATCGCACCCAAGAGTTTCTCTCTGACAGAATAATAATGTGCTTTTCGCGTGCCTCCTCTCTTACAATCTTATATCCCATATAAACTCATACTAACCATCTCAGTCCTTCCTTATATTCTGGACAATATTAATTCCATTTTTTTCTATACAAATCCCTATAAAATGATTACCTTGTTCTATTAAAACCCATTTTTCAAAATTTATTTCCCCCAAAAAATCTTACTACTACTAGCTACAACACACAGAGAAAGAGGTTTCTAGTTGAATTTGGGGAAGGAGGGATCTCTCGATATTTTATGAATATTTTATAAGGGATGCGTGTGCAGTGAAACATTTGGAAAAAAATAAAAAAAGCACATCTCCCTTTCTTTCTCTCTCTCTTCAGAAAATAGAATTCAATAAAGAATCTCAGTTGTTCAGTGCCAGGAGCAGGATGAGAGAGAGAGGGGACGAGTTTTCTGGACTCTTTTTTTTCTACTTTTATAAAAGGGAGTAACTAGACGATGCAATGCGGTTGTTCTTGTTTTCTTGTTGTGGTCTTCAAAGTCTAAATTTTCTTGTGTGTTTCTCTTTTTTCTTCAGTCCACAGCCTATACATTCTCAACCACACCAATAATGGGGGAATACACAGGGAAGGAGAAGGAACCGAAAAAAAAAGTTTCACCAAAATCAAATCCAAATATAAAACTTTAGACAAGCATGAACAGTTATGTACATAGAAATACATATATGAGTACACACTACACAGCCATGTGTATGTATTTCTATTGTAAAGTCTTTAGATTCTAGATGTGTGTATATATATATACACAAGGGAGTATGGTCACCCCAAAAAATCAAGTTGAAAGAAGAACCAAGAGGCACAACTCTTGGTCTTGGTCATACTTTTTTGTCCAGTCTCAAGCCGAAGCACGTTCATCATCAACTGTGAAAGAGAGAGAGAGAGAGGAAAAGTTGGCCTCATGTCATTATTGTATTTGACAGGACTCATGTATTCATATATGAAATTTTTATATTTTCTCTACATTGTGTTATATAGAAAAAAACTACAAATTTACGATTAGTACGAGTTACAACACACACTTTTGTACATGTTTTTCAACTCCTATGAGTCCAAGGGAGAGTGAAGCAGAAGCAACCCTTTTTATTTCTTTGAGTGAGCAAATGGAAATGCATAACAAGTCATTTGTACACAATGTCATGGTCTTGTGGTGTTCTAGCCCTCCTACAATCATCACAAGTGAGAAGGAACCTCCATGGCATTGAGACTCGCAAAGTTTTTGACTTGAAAAAAAAAATTTATGCCCACGCTTCTTTTTTCCAAAATATAAAGAAAAAAAAACATTCTCCCAATTTAAGTATCTTTATTCTTTATCAAAAAAGATTTCCAAGAAAAAAATAATTTTTAGACTTGAAATTATACACCTACTTATTTATTCTATTTCTCTAACGAGCAGCAAGAGAGAGAGAGAGAGTTAATGGAATGAGAATTAAAAGGAGAGAAACATGAAGAAAATGGCATAAAAATCTTTCTCTCTCTCTCTCTCTTACTACAGATACAGATACGGATACATACTTATACTTATCTAGAAGGAAGATAAACAGAAAAAAAGTAAATTTCATGGTAGAACTCTACTCTCAGTTTAATTACTTTTATCCTAGGTAATCTTCCGTCTCCCTCTTTTCCCTCTTTCGTTTTTCTATCTCATCAACTAACTCGTACAATTTTATTACAAGTTGGTTGAGATCAAGAGAGAGAGAAAAAAACAAGAGTAAAAGTTACAAATGTGTGTGGTGTATGCCTTGGAGTCAAAAATGAGAAAGACTTTGTCTTTTTCAATGTTATACAATATATACAGGATAAAATATAGTGTTTTTATATCTATCAAAAACATGGATACATATAGTATAGTAGTCGACCCCATCTGACCCATATATGAGCCTTGTGAGATTTTGTAGTGATACATATTGTAGCCTACTCATATATGTGCTGATGACTCGGTCAGACAATCCATCATTCATACGGCCTATCTCTCTCTCTCTCTCTCTTTGTGTGTTACTTTTGCTTCTGTCAGTCGAACAATAATTGAAGGGCCTAGGAAGCATTAGTTCCACACTAAAATTTCACTTCTCCTCTCGTCACACTGTAGCCACCGTCAGCATCAGCACCAGAATCCAAGTCAATTGCTTTCAAGTCCATTTTCATATTCGTACTATGTACTACTACCCGCACTGAAAATGACCGTATAAAACTAAAAACGAAAATTGTTACCATTAACCAAGGCACACACAAAGATAAAAAGAGAGAGAGAATCGTTATGGATTATGAATTAGATATTAATCGTGATGTGCTCTACTGTGAGCTGTCACATGGAGCCCTTTTTTGACTTTGACTGGCCATACTTGAATATATCCATTGCTTTTGAAGTAGGAAGGTAAACATGGAGCATGGAGATGCAATGTTGTGTATATTTGTATCTCAGTTTCAAAAATAGTGTACAAGTGGGAGATGATGATGAACATTAGAGATATAAAGAGAAAACAATACAAAAACCAACACTCAGGGATGATCATCACACACACACACAGAGCGTTGTATAAAAAGCGTTGAGAATTGACGGGATGGGGTTTTTGATCCATGTGATGGTGATGGGGGTAGAGATGGATTAATAATATGATTGATTTTGCGTCCTTGTCAAAGATAAAAGGGAGAAAACAAATAGGCTGTACATGTATAATGTATAATATACACTTGTATTATTATTGTATAGGAGAGAAGGTAAACCTACAGGGGAACTGATGGATGATTTACTTTTCCGGTCTCGTCCCAAGATCACCATTAAATTCATTAAAATCTCAAAGTCATCAATTATACTCTATTTCCTGGGACCTATCTATATCCTCTTTATTGTCTATATCAACTATCCCATCATAATATCACACAGATGAAGCACCATGCAAGTTACTAATACAAGTCTCTCTCTCTCTTCTATCATCATTATGAGAACAGAATTATGTACCATAATAATTCCTCATATTTTACATTCTCTCTCTCTCAGTCTTTGTTCCATCTTCTTTCAACTCCTTTTCAAGAAATAAAGTGAGTGACTGGACGTGTCGTAATTACTTAAAAAAATCATAAATAAAAAACAATCACATTCTCCTTCCCACACTCCCAGCTCCTGTCTATTAACTGAATATTTCGAAAGAAAAAAGAGGGGAGACGTCAAAAAAAAAGTGAAATAAAAATGACCGCCCAGTTTGACAATTTACACTAATAGACTAATCCTTTTAATGTGGATCATTCAAAAACTAAATTTGAGAGACCCTCTCTCTCTCTCTCTCTCAATTCATTACTGTGGAGTGTCTACCCCAAAATTTAATCCCCCTTCTCTCTCTCTCTTCGTCTTCCGCCCACAATTTTGGTAGATAAGTTGAAAGTCAAAATAAATGTGTTGGTGGTTGTGTATTATTACCTCCATCATGTCTCTCTCTCTCTTATAAAAAGAGTAGTAATCAACTTTATCCCGGATCCAGATTCCACACGGCTCCCTTTAATATTTCTTTTTTTTATCTTTACTACTACAGATACTACTACTCTCTCTCTCTGTGAACAATTTGGGAGTTAAGTGTGTGAGAAATATTGTTGAATTTTTTCGACAATAATAAATATTTTTTTGCGGTGTCTATTTTTTTCTTGACACATTCATTTTCATTTCATTTCAGAGAGAGAGAGGATGTGTGTGATATACATGGAGATGGAGAGAGGGGTGTGCATGTGTTCCATGTAAAAAAAGACCCCCTACTGTACCATCAATGTAATACAGTTAATCTAATGTGATATGGAATAAAATAGCGTAACGTTCCAAATCTGATATAGACATTCCCCGTCTCATAATAAGGACTTTTTTTTACATTAACGACAAATGAGCCCAAATACTCTTGAACTTGAACTTTGATTTCCATGAAACACGAAAGAAAAGAACCACAACACACAGAGATAAATTTATTACATTTACATTTCACTTTTAGTTCATGAAAAACTAACAACAATCCACTCATTTTAATGTAGATAATAGACTATTTTTTTCACAAATTGAGAATTATTTTATTTTAGGAAATTTAAATGAGAATTTTATCATGTAAATATTTTTCATTTTTTAAAGTCAAAAATTTTACATAAAATTACTAATTGTAATAAACGGCCGTCAAATCCTTTTTATTTAAATAATTTGTAGTCACTTGAGACTGGAGGGGGGTGTTTTTTTGTTAGAAAAAAAGACTATAAAATAGACAGGTGAACTGAGTAATTATGTCTCTTGTAACTTGTACTATCTCTTATATTATAATGACCACGTCCTTTGATCAACAATCAACGGACGTGGCGAGGGCCAGGGAAAGTTTTGAGAGAAATTAGTAATATTTTGTAATTTTGTAATTGGACAAGTGTGAAATTCCAAGACTATTCTTGATATGATGATACTGATTAACTTTTTTGAATATAAAATAAAATTCTCTCTCTCTCTCTCTCACACACACACACATTAAATAAAATAAAGAGAGACGGGTGTGTATATGAAAAACTTTTTTTTTATGTGGATCCAGCCAAAAGGAAAAAACTTGACTAACTTAATTATGAAAAAAATGAGAGGATATAAAGTGTTCGTGTAGAAATATAATTCGAATCCCACTTATATAATACAAAGTCAAAGAGAAGAAGAAAAGACACAAAAAAAAGTTTCAACTTTTCTCTCGTTAGTTGTTTTAGTTTCCCTTGCTAGAGAGCAATTACGTGTAATTTATTAAATTATACGACCCGTATTAACAACTTAACAACTATCATCTAGATTCCACAATTTTATATTCCTACAGTCTACTACTCATACACCTACAAACATACCAGTCCATTTTAGACTTGTGTGTACAGATACTGTGTTGTGTTTTTTTGTAGTTTGTGGGAAAATAAACGGGGCGGCTAGAATCAGTCGTACTTAGTCACCGGCTCGTGTGTTTTCATTATCTCCCGACTCCCATCACAATTTTTATCCCTTCCGTAGTTCTGTTACAGTCACATGAGAAATTATAGTCAGATTTTTATACCACTGTTTTGTCTCATGTGCTCTTTTACTAAATGATGAAATATTTAACAAAAAATATTAGTTTTTTTATGTTTTGTTGTTTATCAGTTTGTAGAAAATGAGTTCAATTTTTTTATTAGATAATATATTCCTTAAATTGACTTTCTATTCTCTTTTGAGTTGAGATTAATAAAAAAAAATTGTATTTTTTAAAGAGAAAATTGTACACAAAATCCATTTTCTATTGCACTTCCATGCTACATTGAAATTGACATGATTGTGCAAAGTTTTGATACAATATTTCATACAAGAAAATGTTGTAAAGTAGTAAATTACTTCGATCCACGCACAACCCCCCAAAAAAACATGAAAAAAGAGGATGATTCACTCTCAAGTGACTATACTGTTCTTGACCAAATAAAAAAAATATGATAGACTTAAAAGGCGACAAAAAAATGATAATTTAACTTGGCTTCAAGTTTCTTTAAATTTTTTTGTGTCTATCTCTAGTTTATTTTTTTATGATAATGTAGCATCGTAGAATAACCTCAATGTTTGTGTTTTTGTATCTAAGAAAAAAAAAGAAGAATTATAGATTAAAATAATGTACAATGCAAACAACTATAAAATGTACATTTTTTTATATTTTATTATTTCTTTTGATATGCACAAAAGAAATTTGGAGCGATTAAATTGCATAGACTCGTAAAATATCAAAGCAGCCTCTCTCTCTCTCTCTTTGTCTGTCTTGTAGACGGAGTGTAATTGTAATGTGATTCGGTCGGTTGGCTTTGAGAATCAAAATCAGGAAATGCGCTTCGGTTCATGTTTCATCTTCATTGCCCGTTTTAGTTTTTTTATCATTATCTATATCCATCCTCCTTTATAACCTCTCCCCTCCTCCTTCTCCTTCTTCACATCCACTTCACTTGAATGCCCCTTTCTTCAATCTCAAACTTTGTTTCTATTCTTAAAAAAGGAATAAAAATGTTTAAGGTACATAACATTAGAGAATACAGTACAATCTCTTATGCAGATTCCAAAAAATGATCTTGAGATGACTCAGGATGTGGATTGAGGAGGAAAAAAAGATTGTTAAACCACTTTTAAATTGTCCTTACATCCTATATATGTAGTCACTACTATTGTACATGTCTTGATCTACCAATATCGCTTCAAATTGATTTCCCAAATTCCATCTTAAACTGCCTTTTCTGTGGAGCTCATGACTTTTTTTTTGTTCATCTCATCCACTGTACTGGACATTCGGCATTTCATTGAGGTTGATAGCATAATTTTAAATTGCAATTGAAATGGTGTCTCATAACGTCAATGTCCAAACCGCATGGTCATTACGGGGCAGTTTTTCTTATAGTTTGTAAAAAATAGTGACCAAATATTTAAAATGACTCAGATTCTTCTTCTTGAATTCTTTTTTTTTCATAAAACTCAATAAGAAATATTTTATATGAAATTTTATTTGGAGAATAAAAATTCATTTCTTAATTCCATGAAAGTGATGACGAGAAACGTAGGAAATAGCACACCAACAAAATGAAAGAAAATATTTAAACTCTTGTACTCCCCTCCCTCCCCCTTTCCTCTCAATATAAATTGTACAATAATGTAAAAAAAAGATGAAGAATAAACAATTTTCTCCTCCTCCATTGTTCCAATTTTGACTCGTGCATACACGTAAATTTAGAAAATATAAAAATGTTGGGAAGGGAAAAAAGAGGGGAAAAGTTGAAGAATGTAAATTTCAGTAATGACAGCATATACAAAATTTAACATGGCATTGTATTTGTACATTGGACACCATGAACTTGTGAGGTATTATTTGATACACAGAAAAAAACTAAAAAAGAAAGACTATATCTATCTTTAACATAGAATAGACAAGAGTAAAAATAAAGTTTGGATAGTATAACAGTAAGTCATACACATAAAACCCAACAATGGAATGCTGTTGCAATGTTACAAGTCAAAAAAAAGAGGAAAGAAGAAGCAAGTACAGATACAATGGTTGTAGTTTAGCGTGTAGAATTAGGGAAATCGGTCACGTAGTTTCGTCCACGTCATGGTTCATCAGGCCATTATTTGAGACTCACTCAACCGTCCCAGTCTGTGTCCTTCCGAGAAAGAAAAACCGACAGAAAATTGGTTACGGGCGTTTTTCCACTACCTCCACTTCCGCCCGTTTACTTTATCAATTCAATTCAATGGAAGAGGATCGAGCCATTTTTTTTCTACTTGATTCTCTCTCTCTCTCTCCATCCTGAGTGCTGAAAGAGTGACTAGAGATATTGACAATCCTCCAGTCCTCTTGTTCGCACAATCTACTTTGATATGTATCTTCACTTATGACTTGTCTAATGTTATGTAAGGCCAGTCTTGGCATTGGCATGATATTCCTCAATGGTGTAGATCTAAAAATGCATAAGTCAATACTAAACAAGAGAGACAAAGACAAAGGCATCACGTCCATTAGCCCCATGGTAAAACACACACACATGAATTACACACTTTAACACGTTACATTGAATTCTACTACATCTCTTACAAACCCTTCCTCCTCCATACTCTCATCCTATAAACTTAATATCGACACTACGACTCACTGACTCTACAGTCTACAGCTACGAGTATCCCTAGCTATTGCTACACTTTTTCCATGGCTAACCGTCTACTCGTATGAATAAAACATTAATTTATTCCCTCTCTCCAACACTAAAGTCCCATATCACATACTAGACATCCACTAACCGTTTGTCCTTTGAAAAAAAATTTTTTTTTGCTTGTACTTTTCTACTCAACATTCCCTCACAAGTCACATTTCTTTAGTCTCTCCTCTCAAGTCTCTCTAAATCCCTCGACTTGATGTTTCCACTGGATAGTGTAAGACTGGCTAAATTAAAAATAAAATTCTTGACAGGTTTTGTAAACTTTTTTTTTGCGCTTAAAATTTTCCATGATGAAAAAAAAGAGTCTTTTGCTTCTGAAGTTTACTTAGATCCAGTTTCAAAGAGAAATTAAAGAACTTTATATTTTTTGTTATGGTGTGATGAACAATATGTTGGGCAATGTGTCTCTATAATTAATATTCAGTCCAATACACCTGTCACACTTTCATGCTGACGCCATTGAATTCGTCAAGGTAGGAGAAAAAGAGAGAGACAAAAAATTTTATGCACAAAATGGTGGTCAATACTTGACCGTATCTTTTATCCATGAAACAAGAACAGCTGCTTAGCTTAGCTGTTTTATAAAAAAAATGTTTGATTATTCTTTAATTAATCTAATGATTCAAAAAAAACTGTTGAAATTGATCCTTTGTCTTTCTCTTTATGTAGCAAATGCAATATTACTGATATGTATCATTAAATGAATAAAAGCCACTTTTTTAAATTTTAACTCATATTTTTATTACAATTTGTTCATCTCTTTTTTGACTTGAAGGTACGCGATTTAGTCTAAGTCATTATAATGATAATAAGTTAACTTTTTTTTATTTAAAATTTTTCATCTATAATACTTTACAAATAAAAGTACATAATTTAAGCTCTTAACTTTAATACATTATTTACACATTTTTGTAGAATTTAAATATTTACAGATGACGTCGTTTGGTATGATTTTAAATGGTTGACAACCAAAAATAATAATTTAACGATGATTCATTCCATAAAACTAATTTCATACAATATTGTACTGTGACAGCGTGTCCATTTCTTTTCTCGTTGGATCTGAAACAATAAAAGAAAAATTCATCGTTAGTTATTCTATGACGAAATCAATATTATTCAACATTTAATTTAATCCTCGTCTAAAATTTTATGTTATGATTCAGGACATAACTTCAAACTTGTAACAAATACATGCACTATATGCCACCAAGAAAGAGAATTTTCTGTTGAATTTTTGAAAAAAATGTTCAACAAAAAGAATAATATCAATATAAAAGAATAGCTGCCGATTAGTAGTCTACGTGCTTGGTTTCACTGAAAAAAAAACTTTTTTGTTTTTCTGCCCTCACAAAAATTGCCTAAAAAAGTTTGTTGGTTAGAATTTAAGAATAAAACATTTATTTGATGAGCAATACCACAAACCAATAATAAATAAATGTCGCATCTTGACTTTGATTTTCTTTCTAAAAAAATCTCCTAAGAAATGAACCCCATTGATCAACACCAACAATTTTTTTTGACTTGACACAAAAAAGTAACTAAAGAAAGTAGAAAGTGGAAGTAGGGCTTCATTTATGATGGATAATTTAGTATACAACTTTTTACCCCCAAAAAATATTTGCGATAGCTCAAGTACTCTTGCTCTCGTACAATATATTTTTATTGTAGAAAGTAGAATAAAAAGAGTACGCTATGGATAAAAAGCTGGATGACTGGAATCTACATCCATCTCGAAATAAGTAACAACAACACGTACAAAACCGATTTGTACTTGCAAAGAACCTTATCTCTGTCTTACACACTTTACCTCATTTTTATCAGAACCACCACCACCACCAACTTTGATACACTCCTCTTCTGTAATATCTGTAATATTACCTTATACATATTTTTCCCTACTTCAAATATTGCATGAGTAGTAAGAGATCCTGATCGTAAAAACAGTCAGAGGAAGAGAGAGAGAGAAAATGTGTAGTGTGTACATATCAAAAATAGGTACACATATAGTGAGAGTGAGAGGAGCTTCAAATCAGATTGTGAAAATCTCATGTAGTCACTACAAGTATCTTCATCTTCATAAAGTTTGAAGGAAAAAAGTCCTTGAGAGAAGAAAACTGTGGAGACTTTTTTTTCTCTTTTGTGACACACATGCAGTACAAAGTAAAGTCAAAGGCCTTAATTCTACTAGAAAAAAAATGTACACACAGGACACAGCTAGAGAGATATATTCTAAGAATAAGATGAATATTCTATACTTGAGTCTTTAGTATACAATATAAAAACTGTACAAAAAGTCATATAACAATTTTGAAGAGAGAGAGAGAGAGAGAAGCTAACAACTGTGCCTTTGCTCCGTTGAATTTTTATTTGAGATTAGGACAAGGCGAAAAACACAGCATGATTTCATCACACATCATCTCAATATTCTCTCTGCCTACATTACCTAACAGATACAATACCATGCCCACTCTCTTGCTATCATACAAGACGGTTCCTCACGCACAAGGAATATGCTTTCTAGAATTGTTTCTCGTTGCAAGACTTTGTCTTAAAAAAAGGGGGGACTACAAATATAATACGATAAATGCTCACTCTTAACCCTTTCCATCTCATGTGTGGGAACAGTCAAAAGAGAGAGAGTATCAACAAAATAGGAAGAAACCACTACCGATTTGAAAGAGAGAGAGAGATGAGTCAAAAAGACAAAAAAAAAGTTATGGGGTCTTATAGGACTTGGGAGTTTGAGTAATAAGGTCTCCTTTTATGCTTCCACTAAATCCACCTACTCCTCAAGACTCAAGATGAGTCGAGGTTGAGAATATCAAAAAAAAAAACGGAACGAAACGAAGATAGCATGAAGTCATGTCATAGTCATATATAACAAGTAGCCAAGTCCATTACATTATTACATATATCTGTGGTAGTGTGCATACTCGCAAGAGAAAAAAAATTCTGTGTTATTTTTTTTGGACAAAAGAGAATGACTACATGGATATAATATGAGATGGTTATATTTTAGTTTGTGCCGTCTCGGCGTGGAAAAGAAAACTACACACTCCATCATAATAATAATAATGATTCTAACCGGGGCTGTACACATTGGAGGAGGAGGAGAAGGAAGGACTAACGTAAAAGTTGAGGAAATACAAGCTTCATCGTCAAGTGTATATTATGATGTCCATTATTTGTAACTTTATACAACAACTTCTATTTTTTTTTTCATACATGTCCAGTCCCTTCTTGTACACATGGAATGAGCATGGAGAAAGAAAGTTGAAAAAAGAAGAAGAGCCAAGTCGGTAGTGATAGTAATTTGTAATGGATAACGGTTCAAATTGAAATGGACAAGAGTTGTGTGACGGGAGTAAAATGAGTTCAAAACCCACACGCAAAGTCCCTCGGGAATTATTCTCTCCTTGAAGGCATACCTTCATAAAAGAAAAAGTCAAAATTGACTCCTGGGGTCCTTCTTTTCACTACACACATCAACACAACAACAAGCTTCTTTTTCTCAACTGATAAAGATGTGAGAGCCTCTTTTTTTCTGGAGATGCAAGTTATACAGTCAACAGTAGTAAAGTGTATGCACACAATTTGAAGGATTTTCTATCCATTTGTAGTATTTACGTTATTTTTATTTTTTGGGAGTGTCCATCTCTCTGTGCGGAGAGAGAGAGAGAGAGAGAGAGCCAGATGTGGGGATGGGTCTGTAGGTAGGGATGAAGGCAGAGCGTTGATAGCTCATTCGACAATAATAATATGACTGGCTATAGGATTAGAATAAATTATTCTTCATTATTGCTCGATCAAACCACTGACTTCCGTTATAATTTACCCCATTTAACCCAACAAGTGGTTCAGTCATTTCTCCATTCATCCACACAATTAAATATAAACACCCTACCTCTCTCTCTCTCCCTGCACTGCACTGGAGAGGTTCCAGTCAATACTCGTCCGATTTTTCAATTGTCAAAACAATACCCCCTTCTTTTATAATAAAACGTGATTGAGAGAGAGAGAGAGGAAGGAGAGAACATGACTTAATTCAAATGTGGATTTTGTAATTACTTTTTTTTGTCTTTTTCTTGTAAATTGATTAAACACATGATTGAAATTTCCGGATAAAACATTTTTCCATGAGAAATCC
Organism: Arrhopalites spinosus; assembly: GCA_034700945.1. Taxonomy (NCBI): domain Eukaryota; kingdom Metazoa; phylum Arthropoda; class Collembola; order Symphypleona; family Arrhopalitidae; genus Arrhopalites; species Arrhopalites spinosus. Next base: position 24,632 of record JAQIVZ010000864.1, on the reverse strand, counting down.
CGCTTACCCTCATTTTTCTCCTTTCGTGTTAGTTTTATTTCTACAAAAATATTAAAGACTGACACACATTCTAGTACACACACACTCACTCTCTCTTGTACAATTTCCGTTATAATTGATCCTCCTTCTTTTTTAAAAAAAACATGATAAAACTGTAATCCATTTTTTATTTAAGATTTTAATCTCCTAAAAACTGTTTATTTCTCTCCAACTCCAACTCAGTCCGGGGCCAGGGGCTTCCTCTTGACAACATTTCAAAGGAATGATAAAAAAACCCTCCTCTCTCTCTCTGGCTTATTATTTTTAATATGTAATATTTAAATCACGACTCTCCCGACAAGAGAGAGAATATTTTAATTAAATCCTAAATTCATAAACCTGACCTCCTCCTACCTCCTGTCTTGTGTAATTAATTCAAGATACGCACTAAAAACAACAAATGTCGGTATGAATAATTATTAATAAAAAGTTTATGCTCGTTTATAAATGTTAAACTCAATTAAAATCAATTTACCTTGATTGCACTCATCTCTTATAAGATATATAGAGCAGTATAGTATATAATTGAGTATGAGTACTTGAGTTTGACAATAAATTTTGGCAAGTGGACTACGAGTTGTAAACAAACATGAGATTCAATTGAATGGATGACTCCAAGTATGTTGTGTTGGTGTGTCAAGTACCTGTGTTTTCCCCTTTACTTTACAAAAGAAAAAAAACTCACAGGAGCATTTTCCACTTAACCAACTCACAAGCGTTGGAAGTCGAAGTCGTATCCAGAACGAGATTTGAATGCCAAAAAAGAAATCTTGACATAATGGTCGTGCCATATAAAAAATTGCATTACATTGAATGGACAGTTGCGTCTCTCTCTACTCAATCAGCCAATCCATTGTGGAGACCACATTATAAAGGAATCTTATCACGACATTGCTTGTGTGTGTGAAAATAGATTTTACAGATAGAAATGTTCTATGGATGAACCTCCACACACATAACATACTGATAGAAGTGGAAGACTATCTGTACAAGGCACATATCTCTGAATTGTGAATGTTGGCAGCTGGAATTTTGGACGGCTTCAAGTTCTTGAGTTCCACTTGAAATTTAACGAGTAAACACGTCGGTTGCATGTTTCAAAAAACTCAGTAGCTTGTAGGTTCACAGAGAGAGAGAGAGAGAGAGAGAGAGAGAGAGAGAGAGAGAGTCAAGAAGAGAGAGAGTCAAGAAAAGAGATTGGACTCTATTCAACATTCTATTTTATGTAACAAAATACAAGGAAAAATAATCCTCACTCCATTTTTTCTAGTTTACGACAAGTAAAAGGAGATAGATAAAGACAACAAAACTATCCAATAATATCAGTCATCATAGATTCTATTTATATGTATAATTTTGTAAAAAAAGTTCTTATCTAGCGTGTACATACTAGTACGTGTACGTGTAATAAAAGTCTCATAAACATTAAAGACTGTGCATGAATTGAAAAAAGGATGAACCATTACAATTTTTTGAAATTTGAATACCCGCATCTCATCACAGACAGAGAGAGAGAGAGATGAAATGGAATATAGCCAAAGTGCAAATCTATAGAAATGTACAAAAGTAGAATGTAAATTCTCCATATCCAGATTATTACATAAATACTCATCTCTCTCTCTCTCTACTGTGTTGACAACTCTTTCAGACATGGAAGACGGTCTCAAAGAGATTTGGATATGTCAGGACATTTGAATCGAATCTCGGTTAGCCTCCTCGGCCCTTTAGTATCTGTAAATGCTTCTAATATTTTCTCGTGGATTGGCACACACAAAACTCTTTTTCTACCGAAGGAGAAGACTAGAAAGTGAGGGGGGAAGTGGGTCCTAAATTGAAAATACAAGTCATGCCACATGAATATAATACCGACACTACTATGCTGCATCGTATAGTACAGAGTACAGACATAAAATAAAATGTAAATAAGTCAATTTGAGAAATATATTCTCCACCCCTCTCCTTTTTAATACACAGAGAGAGAAAAGTATTTTTTTTTGCAAATCACACAGATAAATAAGGAAAATGGTAAACAGCCATAACTCATACACACATGTACTCATTTTACATCATATGATGGAGACGGACGATTACAAATCCGATTTCCTATTCAATTTTCATGAATACACTCTATCCCTTTCGTTCCACAACATGATAATATTTATTATACTCACAGTCTCTAGTTTCATGTCAACTAGACCAAAACAATTTTCACTAGAATGAATCTATCAACTCCCAAATAAATGGTCCAGCTTTGTACATTTTAAATGTACAGAGTTACACATTAAATCCATCATGATCATCATCACCTCCATTTAGAAATGAAAAATTCATGAAATAATTCCCACAGAAAGTTTTTGGTGACGACAACTAAAGAGTAAAAGAGAAAGATTTTAGTGTACAGAAGTTAAAATAGAAATGTGGAGAATAATTTAAAAACTTGAAAATGTGCAAACTTGTATTTAATGAGCAACTCTCTCTCACTCACAGGGTAAGCCCTCCAACTCCAACCTCAATGGTTTTCCTTTGAAACATCTTAATTGCCATTATCATGGATTGTACAGACAAATTCTACACTGTGATAAATTGTCTCACACAAGCTGTTGTTGTGAGCTCGGTAAAATTACAAGAGAGAGACACTCATTCCCTCCGTAAATACGACTAGAGTTGGAATTCCTCTGATGTGTGGTCCCATTCAAAGAAAGACTTTCTGGCAATTTAACCCTAAACACTTGCTCCCATCCAAAACCTTGCCTTCTACATACCAAAAATTCTTATACAGTCTATATACTCAATTTAACTGATTAAGTAGACTAACAAAGAGAGAGAGAATCTCTTGAAATGGATCCATGAGACGACGAGCCAGGAAATTCATGAAAGAGAAATAGTACAAAATTATGGGCATGACACATAGCAAAAGAGAGAAGAGAAGGTATATCTGTACTTTTAGCCAAAACCTATGTGTACAAAATTATTTCTATACTTCTCTCTCTCTCTCTCTCTCTCTCTGTCTGTGTACTTCCCTCAGTCATCGTCTAGTTAAAGACTAGACTGGCATTTACAAACAAGTCGAGGGCAGCAATTTTCAATGCTTTGCAAAAAAACCATTTATACACAAGAGGAGCAAGGAAATTGAGAGAAGTTTTGGGGGCATAAACGACCATCATGTTATTCACTCTCTCTCTCTTTATTTTCTATCATAGGCTATTAACCCAATGATGTTCCTTCATGTGCAAAACTATGATTGAATAGACAAATACCGAAATTTCAATCTCCCTCCTCCTCCGCCCCCATTTCATTTCTTTACATTAAATAGACTTTCTTCTCTCCAAGTAAAATGATATTAAATGGAGGGAAACTGTTTGGTAAACACAAGAAGAAATGGAAGAGAAAACCTTTTAAGATAAAATGGAATCAAGAGAAAAAAATACGTTTGCCAATATCATTCCAACTTTGACTCTCTATACATTATTATGCAAGCTATGTATGTACTATGTACATATATGTACACGTACACAAAGTATAGTCAAAAAAAGACTTTATGGAGGTTTTCAAGAATGTGAATAATTAAAAGGATACTTTACAGTCTACACGTTACGTTTGTTGACTAATGAGTTGAGTTGTTACACGATTGAAAATGTGCATCTGACTCTGAATGAGGGAAGAAAGCACACTGAAGATGAGAAACGGGAGAATATTCCCATTAAATAATGCCATCAAGAATGAATTTCGCTCTCTCTCTAAACTTTCCCTCTTGTTCATGTCAAGTGAGTGAAATGTACTTTTCAGCACTTTTAAATACTTTCTCCATCTCTCTCTCTTTCTCTTGGGTAAAAGATGTTGGCGACAAAGGAGAAATTAGTGGTACTTAAATTTTGAAGGTTTTGTTATGTCCTTTCTCTTTGCCTTTCCCCTTTTCTCGCATATAGGTACTCTTACATTTAGATAGAGATGGAAACTCTAGTCATTCTTAATTTAATTGAAACGTCAATTTCCAAGAAGGCACTTGCTCCTTCAGTTCAAACATCTCAAACATCAAAAAGAGCTCATTATGCATCATTCGTGACACTTCTCCGCCCACAAGATCATTTACCTTTCCCTCTCTAAAATATGTGTATACTTGACAACAATTAATTCCAACAAATTGATCTGCACAATTATTAATGAGGATCAATAAAAAGACGCTAATTTCATGTGGGTTTCATTAGCTCCAACAAAAAATATTAAAAATCATAATTTATTCATCGTTTTTATTTTGGCCATTTGCCTTCCAATTTAGTTAATAATAATTCTTGAGTAAAAAAATGTTAAAAATATTTTTGAAAATTCCATTTCTCTTACTTATTAGAGCTATGCATTCTCATCAATTCAAAATAAAAAAAGAACAGCATACTTGCTAAATGTATTGTATGACAGTAGTATAAGAATGACAAAAGATAATAAAAAAAACTAAAATAATAGAAATAAATTTCAGGATAATTTAGAACCCCCCTGAAGACGATTCAAGTTGAAAGAGATATTGTTGTTCAAAAAAAACTCTGTACATGTGTACACACATACAAGATAGTGCTTTCTAGATAATGAAATTCCAGGTAATTAATTCTTCCATAGAGTTGTCAGGCGGCAGTTACCATATCTTTGGTATTAAAAAAGGAGGTTAATGATCCAAATCGTTGCCAAAGACTCAACTATTTGGACAAAGATAATTTTATTACACTTGTGTGTCTCTCTTTCTCTATGTTTGTTGTACAAGGGCCATTTTATCCAACAAGTAATTTTTAATTGCACCGACCCACACACTCTCTCCCTCCTCTATAATGCAGATAATATGAAAAGAATATAACATCTGTACTCATACACTAGAGAGGGAGAGAGGGAAAGAATGGCCAAAAAATAAGTTGACTTAATATACCTGCATTCATGTGTATGTGTATGTGATACTATACTTGTTTCAAGTTTATTTATTACAGTGAAGAAGATTTTCTTAATTGAATCAGTTGTGCTCCAGATAAGAGCACCAGCAAAGAGAGAAAAGTTTGCATGTGGTGAAACTAAAAGTGAAAGTCTTCCTCCACCAAAACTTGGCACGAACAGAGAGAGAAAGAGTGTAAATGAAGGACTAAAAAAAGTGTAGTACATAACTAGTGAACATGGATTATGGCAACTCTTCATAGAAATGAGTGGGTGGAGGGATGGGAAGAGATATCAGACATAATAAATAATCAGACTAGAAACTGCATACAAGTCCATTTTTTTTCTCTCAAATTTTCTTTATGGAAATGTTCTAAATGGAGCCCCCAGAGAAAACATAAACAAGACTAAAAAAACCAAGGTGAGTAGAGCACATCCATCTGTTCATACTCGTACATACGAGTACACACACAATGGAGAGAATTTGCGTGGTGAACTAAAGTGGCGGAAATTTGGATATGTACATGGTCTCCTACATTAATGTACTAAACCTCCCTCATAGATATTAAATGTATGGGATAGACATTGTGTTACATGTAAGAGCCAGAGGTAAGTTAGAAAAGAGAAAGAGAAGAGAAATCTGTTAAGTATGATCTTTAAACACATGGAGAATGAAGGCATATGTAGTGAGGGTTGTAAGTTAAACTATTAAATCTAAAGAAGAACCACACTCATACATATAGTGCACAGCCACCTTTAACTTAACTTGCCTTATACTGGCCCTCCTTGAGAAATGTAAGCTGACGTCGTTTTGACTCTCTCTCTCTCTCTTTATTCCCTTAAACTAATGGATTTTCATTCTCCATGAAACCAAGACCCAAGATGCCACCAAGCACGAGCACATAACTACAGTTGGCACTCTAACACACAAGCCTCCAATACTTTACTACATCCCATGACCGAGAACATGAACCAACTTAAATTCGTTGAGGATGACGAGACTTGCAGATTTTTATAGAGAAAGAGAGAGAGAGAGTGAGAGTGAAAGGGACTATAAGGAAATTTTCTTATACTTTATTATGCTAAAGGCAGAATACCAACATAGTTTTTTCTCTCTTCTTTTTTTATATTTTAGTACAAGACTTCTTTTTTCGGAAGTTACCAAAAGGGAGGGTTTTTCTGGGAAGGTTTTTTTTTTACTCTTTTGCTGATACAAGCAAAAAAAAAATTTCACGTCATGCCATACTCATCAGTTATAAATGTACATAAACTGTGGGATTAAAATCCTCAACTATTCTTTTCCATCTCCATGAAATCCTTACAGATACAGATAACACGTACCTATGTACATATATAGTTACTCTCTCTCTCTCTGTACAGAATAGAGATACAATGGCAACTTTTCTACTTATACTTTATCCTCGTAATCCTCACAACTTTGAAATTATCGTGTTCTCAACATCACTCTTATTACACCAAATGTAAAAGTCAAGACATTTGTATCTTTTTTTTACAAAGAGAGAGAGAGAGGGAAAGAAAAATAAAGTGGTTGACTATTTTCACTTTCAAACATTTTACACCATTTTCCATTCTCTTCTAACATGTAAGAGAACATAAAGAAGGGGAGGGGGTACTTTAAAAAGAAGCCAAAAAATTTTCTTCACTTGGTCATTTTTCTCTCTCTCTAAAATTTTCCAGATAAAGTATGTAACATGCATATATATATATATAGAATGGGTTTCAGTTCTCTTAAAAATATTTTTTGGACATAAATTCTCCTTAACTTTTCATTCTGTTCAGTGAAAATGGCATGAGGCAATTTAATACCGTGGCAATCAGTTCAGGCCTTGCACCACACAATTCAACTTGAGACATTTTTTATAGTATGAAATCATCTCAAAAGAATTTTTTTTAACACACAATGACATGTTAAAAAAAATGGCTAAATAATATTACTGAACGAATAGCATTTGTACATATCAAGCCTAATTTGTCTCTTTCTGAACACACACACACATCATTTCAAACTGTTTTCAACAAACTAATTTTACAGAAAAAAATATTGAAACTGTTATAATAATATAGATAAAGTAAAAGATGAAGTTGATATGTGTAAAATAGATTTTTTTGAGTAAAAAAATCTTACCATTTTGAAAATGTGGAAGTTGAGAGTCATCATCATGACGTTGTTGTTGGAAATCATCTTGAAGGAGGACAAGTTTACACGTGGATCTTTTGAAAAAATTTGAGAGTTGACGAGTAGAGTAGGGATAATTTTTAAAGGCAAAAAAAAGATAGATGATGATGGAGAGGATGAAAAGGAGAGCATAAACAGTGGAGAGAATGACGAGCCAAGAGATAGAGAGTTGACAAAACCATTTGGACACTCCAGATGTTAACTCACATTTCCAGCGAGTGATTGAGGTGGTTGTTGAATTTCTAATGTGGTCATTATCCCCCTCACCACCACCCCCATAATGTTGAATGTGAGCAAATGATGAGATTAATTCAACTGATTCTGACTCTCTCGTCTGATGTTGCTGACTCTCATGTTCCTCATCCCCCTCCAATGTGACACTTTGCACTCCCCTCAATTCTGATTTAATGTCTGACTCACTTTTCTCCACTGCGGGCTGGAGGTACACCGCATCACTTGTATTTACACTAAGAAAGGAACTCTTTATCGTCACCTTAGGCTCTCCCTCCACTTCCCATGGTTTTAGTGGCTTCTTATCTCCCTTTTCATCTGATTCCTCATCAATTAGGCCCACCTGAAAAGTCACAAAATAAATCCATCAACTCTTCACCTCTCCCATTTTTTATACACATGAGCATCCACATAACTCGTAGAGTTTGTACAACAAACATTTTTCAAGAAAATTGTAAAATATTTTTATCACTTTATCCAATACATGGAATTTATATTACACAAAAAAAACTTTATCATTTTATCATGTCCAGACACTCTTTATTTGTAGGGAGTGTGAACGGAAATATTAATAAATATCCTGTGATATCACCACAGAGAGAGAGAGAGGAAGAAAAACCCCAAACAATTTAATGGTTAGTTAAGAGTCATAGGAAGTAGGGCAAGAAGAATAATAATAGAGAGATTTTTCAAAAAAAAAAGGTATAGGTCTGACGCAATGTGAATGTGAAAAGTCAATAAAAGAAATAGAGAGAGAGAGAGAGAGAGCCTTAAACCCGTCATTTACAAAATGACGCAATTTCTAACAAGGAAAAGGAGCGAGCAGGGGTAACAATACGAGACAAACAAGTAAATGGACAAATTGTTATAGGAATGATTTGAAAGATAAAAATCCCAACATCCATTTCTTTCAACTCCACCCAAAATAACTGAGCCCACCATACCAATTCACCATCCTAGCTGCAGAAAGAGCTATAGAGAGAGAGAGAGAGAGAGAGAGTGATAAGAAAAAGAGGGAACGTTTTTCCGTATTATATAATACAATACAATAAAGTTTTTGTGGCATTTATGCTAGGTGTTCCTACCACAAAGAATAATAATAATTCTTTCACAAACTCCAAATGAAGATGAAAAGAGAAAAAAGAGAGAAATTTCAGGGGGACCGTGTTTACATTACCAATTGCTTTGCTATGGGTATTCTCTCTCTGACTATGTGACTCTTATGGGGGAGAGTACAGAGAGAGAAGGAATTTTATCAAAAAGTTCTTGCAAGGTATTTAGAAAAGGTATTCAGCTGCAAAAAAAAGTTTCTTTCACTTGGTGCCTCTATTTGACTTTGCTTTTCGTCCGCTCCATTTCCTTTCATTTTCTCTACCAAAAATTTCCATTTCCATTTCAAATTCACTCTCTCTCTCCTCCAGCCCTCCTTTTTCCATCTTGAATGTTTTCTGTCTTTCTACATATCTCTCTCTCTATATAATATACTAAAAATCTAGTCTACATTTTGCCATTCCTCCATTTGCTACACTCTACACTCACCCCCGCTAGCTTCACACACACTAAAAATTTGAAGACGAGAGAGAGAGAGTCCTGGTTTTACGTTTCCTGATGTTCTACGTATGGTCCTAACCTCAACTTATGCATTTGATTGTTTAAGCTCTTTTTAGAGCCCCAGCTTTGCTTTCTAGCATCCTATCATCATCAAGGGAGGGAGCCCATAAGAAACATGTTGGAAACCTTCAGGCTCATGTTCTTTACTATTCCTGGACAACTTTTTAACTTTTTCTCATTCCATCCACCATCCTCCTCTCATTCTATATATACATATGACACTACATAGTCATAAATTGCAAAGTCCAAACTACACACACACACACACACAAGGTGTTGAGTAAATGCTGTTATATAACATTTAACTTTTTACTAGAAAAGTGACATTTAGTATATTTTTTCAGTATGAGAGACTCTCATCGAGAGTCATCCATTTTTATACACTGTGAGTTCACAGGTCCCCAATTGTGGAGATCACCAAAAAGTTCCCAAGTTCAGGGAGGGACTGGAGGATGTTGTCATCATGGATGAAAAAAACGGAAGATACACATTCCTTTGCTTTTCACAGAGAGAGAGAGAGAGAGAGAGAGAGAGAGTTGAACACGTCAAGACATTCGCACATCGAATAGACACACGGACTCAGAGGAGCGGACAGATAAATTGACTGGGGCCCATATACGTATGGAGGACTTATTCTTGCTTTTATTTCGCATTTGCTCTCTACTTTTCTCGCTGTAGAAAAACACTTTGCTCTCTCTCTCTCTCTCTCTGTATATGTATATCGACAATTCCAACTATTTGAGGCCATAAAGTGGAGTACATGTAGAAAAAAATATGCCGATTGCCCTCGACTCTTGATTTGAGAAAGAGTGAGTCTGAGTGGGACTTTGGTGTCCGAAAATGAGGCCACCAAAAATTCATTCCAAGCTCTAATATTTTATCCATTTCTCTCTCTCTCTTAGGCTCCCCAAAATTCGAACCACGAACAGACAAATGAGCATGGCATTGGATAGGATTGTGGTTGTAAAGTAAAGTCGAGCGGATGTGAAAGGATTCCCGTGGCAAATTTAATTTGCACATTGGTTACACAAGCACCACTCACATATTCATGTTAAAATTGTGGAAAATATTTCTATTAGTTCCGTTATATCTCTCCCCCTACTCGCTCTCTCTCTCATCTACACATCCTCAATCTTGGATTACATTACAAGCTTAAAGTCTCATGCAGAGAGAGAGAGATGCCCAATACACAGAGGAAGAAAGTAAACGAAAGCTTTTAACACCAATGAGAAATTAATGAAATTTTCGTTAGGGAAAATAGAAATAGGAAATAGTAATATTTCAACTTGTACAAATTTATATAAAAAATATATAGAGATAGAGAGAAAAAGGGAAGAGGAACAAGAGGAGTTGCTGAAATATTTCATTTGAACTTTGTTCGTGCGTAAATTCTCAAAACTTGTAAATAATACACAGTAAAATACCGTAAGACTACCATTTCTGTATATAAAATGTATACAAAACAAACTAAAAATATCTTTTCTAATTTGAAATATATTGAAGCTATATACTAAATTAATTGATTTTTTTCTATCTTTCTTTCACTTTATTCTAAGAATCCACACACATTTTGTGCTAAAATCAGAGACTGGGATGAGAATCCTGCAAAAATTCTTTTGCTACGAAAACTCATCTCTTTCCCATTTATTTTTGGAGGCTCATCTCTCACTATTTGCAATTTTGTTGTGCAAAATTCAATTTAATTCTTCTTTGACCTTTAGTCTCTAATGTACATAAAATTATTAATAAATTCTCTCTCTCTCTCTCTCTGATTCTCGTACCGATTTTTAATCTCAATTTTAACTAAAAAAATATTTAAAATAAATTAAATAAACAATGTACAATTATTATCAACTGTATTTAAATTTGTATTGTATTGACATTATACTGTCAACCATAAATATTTACATTTTTCACCAAAAAAAAACTTTCAATTTCACTACACTTAAGATTTAGGCTTAATTGTGTAGTTGAAATTCTTGGTATCTTGTGGTAACAAATTAAGAAAAAAAAACAAGTTAATTGTCCAACGTTTTGTGAACCTACAAAGTAAGTTTGTACAGCCACTAAAAATGTAGCCAGTGGTTGTGTTTATGTACAAACTATCTAAGAGAGAGAGAGAGAGAGAGAGAGAGAGGCTCAGCTGGTGCTTCCGACAGATAATGAATCTGACAAATTAATTAAAGCATTAAAATGTTAAAAGACTCTGTACTATCTTTTCTACATAAACTACAGCGAGAGAGAGAGAGTCAGGGGCAGACAGTAAAGTCATGTAGAGTAAGATGAGAATGTAGAGAGAAGAGTCTGAACAGTAAAAAGAAGTCTAAAGAAGAAGAAGAAGAAGAATTTTTGGAGGAAACAAGTATAAAAAGAGTCAAGTTGAAGAGGAGGAGACTCTTGAGAAAAACTATATGGCTTGTTCAAGATTAATAGGTATAGTCTAACATTCTTGGACTAAGAAGGAAGGAAGAAGGAAAGGATTCTAGAGAATAAAGAACTGCTAAAGATGAAGACCATTCTCTTTTCCAAGAGACTAATATTGATTCGCCAAACTAAAACAACGCTACTGGCACTATTATGGCCTTCAAGTTCATGTTCAAACTCTTCGTCTTCTTCTTTTCTCCTTTTTCCATTTTCATGACTTGGGAAAGAGAAGGACGAGATAGATGGAAATAATAAATATCCTTAGACAATTCCATTCTCTCTCTCTGTTGTAAAGTACACATGGACAGATTCTTTAAGTCAATAACCAATCATTTGACTTTTTTTGTACACAGTAAACTTGGACCAGAGAAAATCGAGTTAGTCTGTTTAACCTCAAAAAAATATTGTTATAGACCGAATTACACGTGCCTTTTCTTCATCATTACAACACTCAAAAAATATTCTGGCTTTTTTTATTCTTCTATGGGCCATAGACTATGGCCTACTAAAAACTCTCTTTCTTCATAATTTCTTCCCTAAAGGCAATTCTTAGAAAATTTAAAAAATAATTTATCGGCTCACCAGACTCAATTCACAATTTGCCTTTCATGTTTTAGCTACTTAATATTTACAAGAAGAAAAAATTCAATATTTTTTTTTGTTAATATTATCTTATGAAAACAGGATGGAAGAATGGAGTTCTTTTTTTCCATTGACATTCTCTATTTCAGCCAGTGTGTCATGATGGTAAATTATACAAAAAAAAGTGGTGGCCCTAAAAAGAAAGTCTTGAAGGGAGACAATTTTAGATAAAATATTATACGCATAACAGTCATTACAATTTTAGCAAAATATACAACAAGAAAAAAAAGATGCGAGAGAGAGGGGGAGAAAAACAAAGCATTAATGTCTAAAATGTGCAAAAACATTCTTCGAATGGGGAGTCAAAAAAGCTTAAAAAGGATTTATCATCAGAGACTCATAATAAAACATGAATGGGAAGTTTAACTATGAATTTCAAGGAAAGAAAGAAAAAAAGAAAGTTTTCACGTTCACAGAAATTCAATTCAGTCTACAAGAAAAGAAAAAAAACATAAGAAAAAAAAGAAGAAAGTAAGGTTTTCATTGTACAAGAAAAAGAAGCGAAAAAAAAGAAGAAGAAAATGAAGAGCAAGTGACATAAACAGTATAGATAAATGAATATGCAAAAAGAATGACAAAGGCTATAAAATTTTTACAAATGTCAAAGTGAAAAGAGCTTTCATGTGTACAGATAGAGAGAGACGAGTTGCAAGTGTAGCGTTTCATGTGAGAACGAGAAGAAGAGAAAGGACAGAGACGCATAAATTTAACCCCGCTTACGCTCCACTGCTTTACTTCCTACGTATTTTAAAGAGAGAGAGAGAGAGAGAGAGAGAGGAAAAAGAAGAGACGAGTATACAGATTTACGCTTATACATAATATAATATTGCCACATAGGTCTCCATAATCCATTCTAAAGCCCACCCGGCTCAACAAAACAAAAGAAGGATGGAAACAAATAATTAGTTGGGTAAAGTTATGCTGAGAGGGAGGAAGAGGAGGAGGAGGATAATTTAAAATGGAGGGTACATGTTATAAAAAGAGAGAGAGAGAGTAATATGTAAGATATATAAATTCATACCTGAATAGAGTAGATAGTATCAGGCCAAAGGCTGATAGTGACAGTATTAGAGTCAGTCACCATATTCCCTCGTAAAATTCCACCCGACACTTCCCAAGTCAAAAGAAAGTTACATTTGATTTGATTCTGAGAAGAAGAAGAAGATGAGACAGTTTGTTGAATGTCTGAGGCTTCCTTCATTTGAGTGTCATTTCCTTGTTTGGTGATGGAATTGGAATTCATGTGTGAGGACTGAGAGGAAGAAGGAGAAGGAGCTTGGGATTTATTTTGTGGGAGATCCCAAGTGATTTCAGTGACGACAAGAAACTTTTGGTGTACCATACTAACTTTCCTCAAGTGCCATGAATCCTGTGGGTCTTCCTGTTGGTGATGGTGGTTGTAGTGGCTCTTTTGGCTTTTAACGAGGTTGACTTGTTCTCTAGGTATATGAGTTGCCTTGAGTTTTTCTTGACTAAAAACATGAACTAGGTTGTATGGATTGGCCGCCAAGACTCGGATGTCCCCAATTTTGGGCTTCTCTGTAAAACTTAATGAGATTTTCCAGTTGGTCGTTTGTTCGAGGAGTCTCCATGTCCAACCCAGGCGAATATTTTTTTTGAACAAACGAACATGTTGGACAACACTGTAGACGAGAAAACCGTCACTTTCAGGCCATCGAAGATCCAGTTGAAATCCTCCACGTTTTCTCATTGACGGGGTCGACAGATTGTACGACAAAAATGGCTCAACTTTGGCAGCCAAGAGTGGAGCTTTCGTCCCATTTTTGGCCACATGTTGGACATTATGAAATTCACACGCTTCTTGGCATCCCGACAACTATCACAAAAAAAATATAGACCAAAGAGTTAGACAAAATGAAAGAGCATCATCATCACACACACACAGAGAAAGGGCAAATAAAAATCTATTCGTTTCCCTTCATCCCTGTCCTGTCTCTCCTTTACTTTGTGTCTTGGTTGCCTCATTAATTTCACTCAAGGTGACAATTGTCTCTCCTATATTATCTCACAAAACCTTGTCGACAATTCACAAGTACTTTTTTCCCATTTGCCATTTTCTTTCATATTCCCCTCCCTAACAACTTACATAATAAATATCCTCATATCAAATACCCGTATATCCAATTACTTGGTTTTTTTCTATATATAACAGTTATATACAACTAGAAACATTATACGCCCTAAAAAAATAACACATCTCTAAATATATCACGGAATACTCATGACACTCGTAGACGTAGTACTATCACCAAGAAGAAGCTCAAGAAATTTCTAGACGGTTCCCCTTCATTCCCCCTCTCTCTCTCTTTTTCTTCTTGTTCATCTTATTTGTAGACTAGATGAATGACATAGTCTTCTCTACTCTGTCCTCACAACAATTCAATTCAGTGGAGCAGGAAAGAAAAGATGGAGAAAACGCCTCTTCTCTCTTTTTTCTGATTTATTCATACCAAGTTCATGACTTCCTTCCAATTTATGCCTCCTAAACTCTCATTTCTGATCTTCTCTCTCTCTCTCTCTCTCTCAAATGTATTGTAGCAAACATATTTCTTAACCAAAGACTACAAATTTAAATGTATATAACTATTAGCCCCATTTAAACTATAGTCTAAATAAAATATACAAAAAAGTATTCACAATTACTTATATAGACCATCATCCTTGTTCCTCGTAAACAATTGTAATGTTGGAAATAATTTTTAGTTAGACTCTATGAGTCAGACTCTACTGTAAGTACATGAAAGTACAAACTTTTCAGTTGAAATTGTCCTCACTGTGATTACATTAAAAAAACAGTGTACATAAATATTAAGTCTACGTACAAGAAAGTACGCTAGTACAGTTACTCCTCCTCCCTTAAAAGTTTTGCAAAATTTCAAACTTGAAATTTTAATAGAGAAATATTCCCTTCTATTATTATGTAGTGAATTACTCCATTGTTATATATAGACAATTATTATATATAAATATATATACACACAAGAGAGAGAGAACATCCCACTATCATCATCACATGCATTATGCATCACGTACTAACATAATGGTTGAACTGTAGTAAAACTGAGCCACTTTTCTCCAGTCTGTTCCATGTACAAAAACTAGAGTAGAGTTAGACAGAGGACAGTAGCCTGAGCAATTTTGGTAAGAAAAGGATTCTCATTGAATTTATTCAAAGGAAGAAAACTCCTCTCTCTCATACTTAACGTTTATCTCGTACCATCATATTACTCCGCCTCCATCGTACATAGCCTTAACAATAATCATGAATATTCAGAGTACAAGTTGACAGTACACTTAGTCCTTTTCCTACACGCAACAAACGCACACACACACAAACACAGAGAGAGAGAACCTTCACTTAATCTTTGTTTACGCAACTTTAATTTCTAGCAAAAGGCGACCGTCAACAGACTACAAAACTCAGTCAAAAACACATGCAACACTTTATTATTGTTATCGTCATACATGGGAGGTATATTTGTACATAATAATTTGAGCTTCAACACATTCACACAGTGGAGGAGAAAAAAAAACTGACGATAAAACCGTCGAACCGAGAATATTGTGGATTGTAGTCACCATTATATTATTATTGTTGTGTGGTGGTGGTTCCCTTTCATTCTCCATTCCTTGTCATGGTTCCTCCATGTGCATTTATATTTATAAAAAAAAAATTCATTTAGCTCTGTCATGACGCTCCAACTGTAAACTTCATGTGTGTCTCTCTCTCTGTGTATCTGTATCCGTCCACATTACAATTTGAACATTGGATTTGCTGAGCATTGACAGATTTCCCCATCAGTCTTTTTCTCTCTCTTTTGAATAAGTCATACGAATAAAAGTGCGTAAAATTTCTTTTATAAAAGAAATTGCTTTGTATTTTGTGGGGGTGAGTTTTTCAGTTTAGCCATACCGTGCTATTGACTATTGTCAAGAAATATCCACAACAAGAATAGAGAGAGAGACTACCGCCGTCTTTATATTTTTTTCTACCTTTCTTTATATATCCCATTTGTCTAATGTACAAATATGTATGTACAAGTCAAAGTCTAGGTTATATAGCTATTAGGGATAGCATGGTTACAAAATGAATCTGACATAAAGTATTACGGATTTTTTCTTCTTCTTCAAGGGCTGGGTTTGATGATGGTGTTGGGACCGTGAGACGTCAAAAGTGTTTACATGTAGCTAATATTATGTTTATGTAGCTCAGATTTTTGTTCATTTTGTTGGGGAAAGATGAGAGAGGAAAAGCGGGCCGGATAGGGCGGTCAGAGATGAGAACAGTGTACAGAATTGTATACAAAATATGTACATTCCATGTGTACAAAATGTGGGGAAGACAAGACGTAAGGTTTGCTTTGGCAGAAAATAAGATGAAGAGCCAAAAAGTTGTTGTTACTGCTCCCACTCCTGCCTCAAGAAAGCCAACTCATCTAGTAAGAGTGTCAAAATAAGAGGAGGGTTGTTTCCGCAAATGCCAAATGCCAGGAAAATCCAGCAGTCCATTTCACTTCACGCTTTTCTGACTAATCTTCATTAACACCGTCATTACTTCTCCTCTACCGCTTCTTTTTCTTCTCCCCTCTCTGTCTGTGTAGAGGGGAAAAAATTGAAACGAAAATAAGGAAAATATAAGGTGAACCTTTACTTTCATACACACATTGTAGGTATATAATAATACATATATAAGTAATACAAAGAGAGTTTAAGTCAAATGATTACTCCCATTATATTATTCCTTCCGTACTAATCAATTTCCCTTATTCTCCCTCTCTCTCTCTCTTTGGAGATATCATACAAATATAATTGTACTTGTATATACTTTAATGATTATTTTGTCAAAAGAAGAAGAAAACAGAGATCATGAAAGAATCTCTTGCCAATGAGAGAGAGAGAGATGAGAAAATGAAATTATGACTGAGGGAGTTGAGAGTTTGGACTAACATTAAAATGTTTGTTTGCTCCTGTTAAATTAAATGTGGAGAAATGTTTAAGAACCAATTCAATATTGTGTGTGTTTTTATCTTGGGTTGCAATATTGCGTGTGGGGCGATCAAGTTTAATAGTCTATAAAATGAGAATTAGGTATGAATTTTACTACCATGATGAAAAGAAATGAAGGGAAGAGAAAGAGAGAGAGACGAGGATCCCAACGTATCGTCAGCAGTTGTAGGGAGAATAAGGGGACTATAAGAGGCCGTAAAAAAAGAGAATAAACCAAACTGTCGTTTCTTTCATCTAATATTATAAAAGAACAGAAATGAGGAAAAGACGGTGGATGTAGCTTCATATTATTATGATCACACTCCCTACTTTTACTCCATCCTTCCATCCAAGCAAACTCCTCCGTACGTAAAACTGTACACATGGACTCACACGGTCTTGTGGACTGTCGTCATTCATTTTTTGATGTACTTATGTACATGTGATGTGTTTGTGTATGTACACAAGGAATATTAGGTTTTCTCTCCTCATCTCCACTAAATCTATTTCATGTGTAAACTGTGTAAACGAAAGGAAAGGAGTCTTAACACTTTCATCGTACACCAACTACAAAATAACATGTACATACAGATGTACATAAGATTTTGCAGGAACTATGGAACAACCCATAGGATTATGAACATGTGATGAAAGCTCTACAACTCCTTATAATCCTTCAAGAAGAAATTGAAACCTGCCGTCTTCTCTGTCATTCTCCAATTCGGCTTGGTTGGTTCTCCTCTCCTTGACTTGTTTGCTATATAAAACTTGGGGAGTGTGCAATTCTAGTTATGTAATTATATTATTTCTTATAACAAAATGTGCTACTGTGGATGAAGATAGCATAGAAAGAAGAAGAAGCTTGACAAATATGATGGTGGAACCAGTCAGCACGCTTTTATGCCACACACACTCACTCACTCTTCCTGTGTAATCTACCCGTGACTATATTTACCGGAGCTCTCTCTCCAGATTCCAGATCCTATGTATGTAGGATGTAAGGTAAGAGGTTTGTGAATTGTAGTTGGAAGAACTGAAGGCAAAGAGAGGAAAAAGACTCTTTGAATGTTTATATGGCTTTTCCTAAATCTAACGTGTTGAAAACACCCATTACTTTTGATTGCGATGCAGCACACACATCCATAAAGATTTGCTCATTAGGAGTGAAAGACTTACACAAGTGTTGTTGTTGAGAGAACATGTGACGTCAACTAGTTCTCCAGGATGATTTTCTCCATTTTCAATCTCTAGTAGAAGACAGGTGTTCCAACACTGAAAAGTTTATCCAACCCAATTAGAAACTCATGTAAAATCTCTACACTCACTTTTCACAACTTCTAATCATCTTTTTTTATATCAAATATTATTTTTATTATATAGCTTTATATATAAAGTTTCATAAATACAGATATGACACATGAACTATATTTTCATCAAATTTTAGACACATAAACTACTACTTTTACAAAAACTCTACAATGCAGGATGGGGAAGACAGAGGACTAAAACTTGTCATTTTGTCTATCTTTTTTGTGAGGCAATTTGGATAACCATACAATGTACACGTTGATTGCCAAGTTTGATAAATATTTCCCTTGTTATAACTTTTAAATTTCATGTTTTCATTCTTCAACTTAATAACTATCTCCCACTCTTTAGTTGACAGTTTTTAATTGAGTAGTCTGTAGTGTAGTACATAATATTTAATTAATAAAAACTAAAGTTCTTTATTTTACTAATCTTTCATATGTTCACTCATGGGATACAATTTTATAATAACAATGGCCACTGTTATTCTAAAGGTTAAACTTATTTAGAGACACCAACCACATGACAATACTTTTTGGAAAACTAATCAAAGAAAATGAAACAAAAACAGGTAGAGACTATTAAAAATTGAGTCTAAACACATTATAAAAATTTTTTACTCTTTCTTAAATATTGATTCAAAGAATATTATTAAATTTACCCTAAAACATAATACTATTATCTTTTCCTTTTCTAAAAAAAAGGATAAAAACACAAAGAAATTCTAAAATTAATAATCCAAGAAAAAAAACTGCCTACACATTTTTATTATTTTTTGCCTTTTAAATGACAAAGTTGGATGTTAAACTTAATTACTTTGTGGCTGAGAACAGAAGCTGTATGTAATGATTAGCAAAAAAAAGAAGAAAAAAAAGAGTCACATATTGTCTACTTTTTTGAAAGAAAAAAAAAGAAAGCAAAAACTTTTTCATAAAGTTTATAAGCTGAGTGAAATACGAAATTAGGAAATCTGTAGTTGGGCATGATGATGATATATTTAAAAAAAAACTAAAAGGTTATTATTATATTCTTTTTTTTCATGTTGCAAGTGACTTTATAGTATAGACGAGACTCATTTAAAGGTTCGTTAGAGCTCAAAAGCTTTTTAAATCCTCAGATAGGCATCAAATAGTTTAAATAGTCATGTCTTGAAGGAGGAAAAAGTGTCAATGCAATGTCTTCTAATAGACTCAGAGTCATTCCTTGATGCTGATGGGAACATGAACATGAACATATACTAAGTGGTGGTAATGCAAACCACATGGAGAGAGGCTCCCTTGTCTTTGTACAAGTCTACAGTAGTCTACACTGTTAAAATCCTGGAGGGAGTGAAAAAATTCTTGAGACTTTGAAAAAAGTCTTTTAGGTCGAATTTTTTCACCCCTACCTCTCCATCCTTTATATTTTTATTCTCCAAGGTATCCATGTGTCTTTCTTTTTTCATATTCTTCAAAGTAAAAATATATTGGTGCTGCATTGCTGCATACAAACTTTTTCATTTTGCTCTCATGTTGAAGAGAGCAAAAAAAATTGTTTTAATTATGATCAAGTTGAGAAATACACTTGAAAAGAGAGCAGAGCTAAAAAGAATCTTTTTTTTCCTTTGATGACTCTTGACTACATATTTCTTGTAAAAAAAGAAAAAGTATTTATGTATAAGTTTTGAAAAAAAGTATGGTGCTAAAAATAGTAAAATGGTTTTTTACGAGACAATCAAAAGCAGAGACTTTTTTTTCTCCTTCATTCATAAATGTTCAAGTGAGAAATATGATTATGAGATATTTATGAATATGTATGAACAAGACCATTTCTATTTCATCCCTTCATCATCTTCCTCTCATTCTCTTGTCGTCTTCATAATTTCTATCAAGTAGAGAGAACCAAGTCGTTGTAGACTGTACAGTTTGGGAAAGGAAATGAAGAAGATAAAAAAGAAAAAATCTTTTTCTTTTCCGCCTCAAGTCGTCACCTAACAACAAGGAATACATGAGATGGTGAACCCTCATATAGTTAAGAGTCAGAAATCCATTGAATATTACATGTCTTATGAATATGAAAATACGGTCGAGGAACAATGCAAAGTGATGTTCAGTGGTGGAAAGAGTGAAACATGGAGTCTTGACTTTAACATATTAATATCAGTAAATAACAATGTAAAGTCTCGTACGAGGGAACACCAAACTATTCCAGGAAGAATCACCACCAAAGACCAAGACCCTCATGAGGCAGGCTATCTTGTATGTACATACAACTCCTTATCACCAACCATAATTGAAGGGTCGAGCAATGACACGACAATTTGTCACCAATTTTCTTATCATCAAATCAGAAACTACCCCATTTGTTATTTCCAAAATTGATGAATCCTTGTACAGTCAGGGGTCCTTCCATAAACAAATGTTTAAAGGTCAGGAAGGACATGATAAATTTTTGTGGTGACCCCCAAAAGCAATATTTTGATGTATCGGTTCCATTTCTATGCTTTGAAATTTAAAGCTTTGAAAAATATGAGTTGATTCTATTGGGAAAATTTTTAGCTGTCATAATTCGGTTAAATTCACAAAAAAATTTTTGCTGTTGACCTGTCAATGAAATGACCTGAAAAATAGTATGGTCCTTTGTAGTACATGTTTAAAATTTTACCAGGCTCATATCTGTATGAGAAACTCCTGAAATACATTGCTCTACCTCTGTACATGTTTTATAAATTCATCTTCATCTCTCTCACACTCACTCACATGCTAAACATTAGGAAAAAAAGCCGTAGTTCCCACACCGCATGAAGGAGGAACCGTGAAAGGAATACAAAGCTTTTCATTTACACAGTCAAAATGTAAGATCATCTCAATTTGAGTGCTGAGGAAAACTATGAGACGGTCACCATTAAATGCTCTCAATCGTTTTTTCTAATTCTCAATTGAATTTTATCTCTTTCTTCTCCCTCTCAATGGCCTACCATGATTTTTTCATGATGATCCTTGTGTTTACTTATATCAAACATGTACCACCTTCCTACAGACAAGAATTAACGTACATGTACAAAAAGTAAATATATACGGGCTATTAAGGAATGGTACACAACACAAGACTTTTTTTTAAACAAAGTTACAGAAAAAATGCATTTGAATATCTTTATGCACTAATAGATTTTTTCTCCGTCAAAACTCATTTGCACCTGAACGAAAATAAAAGTACACAAAACTTCCTACTTAAGTATTATCTACATTTAGCCTGGTACAATTATACAACCAATGTGTGTCCATTAGATTAAGTATTGTACAGTTTTTCAAAGACAATTAAGACGAGCACAGTTCTAAATAATGTATGCACACTAAATATAGGATAATTGTAAATAATTACTCATGAGTTGATTATAAACTTACCTCATTATACGATAGCTTGATTTGTTCTTTGAGGGTGGACGCAAAAACGTCTAATTTCTTAAAATATGCAGAGTACTTTTGCCGTTTTTTCAGTTTCTCACTCTTCTATAATATAAAATCAAAAATCACAAATAAAATCAATCTGTAGTCTATAAAAATTAAATCTAAACTATTATTATAGCAAATTATTTATTTAAAAAAGAACCAACCTTTGCAAGACAATTTGCTCTACACTGAGCCAATCTGAGAACCAAAAGAGTTGAAGATTCTTCTTCCTCTCGACTGTCTATACTGTTAGTATTAGGGCTAGTTTCTAATTCAGTCTTAAATTTAGTGACAGATGCACTGACATTTGATTGATTGACAGCCACAACTCTATCAACAGTATTATCTTTGTAAAGCTCTGTTGCAAAAGTCATATTACGACTGACATCCCTCTCCCCTTGTAAATTTTCAGATTCCACAGATTCTTTTTCTTTGACTGGACTGTCAGTCACACTCATGTCATTCCTTGTAACCTTGTCCACATTCTTGATGGAATATTCTCTCTCTGTTGGCCTCTCCCCCACTGACATATTTTGCACAACATTACTCCTACTATTATTAATGTTAATAGAATATCCGTCTGTCACTCCTCCATTATCTCTATCCACATTTTTTGTGTTTAAAATCACACTCTCTGTCCCTCTCAAATCAAAATTATTATTACGATTAAGAGTACTCGGCAAGGAGTTGACACTTTTTATAACTTGACATGAACAACATGACAAGATATTTAGTGTAATGATGAGTGATGGAACACAATTCATCAAATTATGAATTCTTGAGGAGGACGCTAATTTTTTCCGACGCATCATTACAATATAATTATTGTACATGATACTAGAGAGTTATTTTTTTAAAGTAAATTTCACCCAATGAAGAATTTCTTGCGAATAATTCTTCATGTCTTTTTCTTACAGAAACTTGGTACGATCAATTTCAAAAAAGAATATCCTTTCACAAGAATATTATGAAATGTTCCATAATTTTGTTCTTGGTTGATCACACAACATAATTAAACACAACAACAAAAAATTAAAATTGGACACTTTATGTAAAATGTAATGTTACACAAGGGGCGAAAAAGCACATGAATTTTGTGTAGCTGCAGATAACCCCACGTCCTTCCACACCGGCATCTGAAGCACGACTGATGAGAGAGAGAGAAAAGTTTTGGGCTCTGACTCGAAGTCTTCCCTATTCAACTGGTTCTGATTTTCCTCTTCCGTCCCTTTCGTTCAACTATACAAAATAAGAGCTATTCGTGTGGTATATTCCTTTACAGAAAATGATTTGTTAAAAGGACAAACCCAACATTGGAATATGTTATCTATACCTATCCATAGTCAACAAAAAAGTATCATACCTATATGAATATCCCTGTACAAATTGGAGAGAGGAAGGTACATTTTGTATTTAAACGATATGTACATGATAAAGAAAAAGTTTGTTGGTTTCTTATATTTTGTGCTTGCATTGGCACGGATAATAGAGTAAAGGCAAGAAGCTGTGTACATACAGGCATTCATTATGTAAGTTGGATGTGGATGATCATAATAGAAATGAATTTCTGGAAGAAAAGAGTCTGGGGAGACTGAACTGTTGAGAAGGCGTGAAGGCCAAAAAGACCACCACAGTAGACCCGACATATGATTGAGGATTGAGTCGGTGTATTGTGATTCAGTTGAATCAAAGCATGGTAAATCTTCAAAATCTATACAACCACAATTACCTGCAGCCCCTTTTGCTCCTGTTTCTTATCCATCCTCTTTAAAACTTTTTTTTTCTCTCTCTCTCTCTCTCTCTGGCGCTTCTTCTCATCTTCACTAAACAATGTACCTATATCTATATATCTATAGGTATTATAAGAAACTACCATTCGATGACGATGCACGCTCGTTAAAGTCCCCCTTTTTGGTAAACAACGACAGACGGAATCCAGTGCACATGGAGGAGGAGTAATTATGAAAACTTGTACTTTTACACCAAAAACATCCGCATTTAATTTTTCTCGTTATTTAATATCCGGATAATATCCCATATCCCCGCCCTACCAAACAATTTAGAGTGTAATATAATTTTTCAGATTTCAAAATTTCAGTCTCAACTTAAGGGCAAGCTCAGTTGGGAAATCTCATCAAAATTTTCTAAGTCCCAATTTATTTTCTACGGCAACAAAAATATTCATAAAGCTCTTGTTGCCAAAGATATGACGAAATTTTGTTGAATTGAAATTTTCAAAAAAACAAAGATGATGAAAAAGTTGAAAAATATTTTTTTTCAACCAATCATTTGAATTTTAATTGAAATTTTGATGAAAAAATTGTTTTTGAAAGTTTTCATAAAACAATTGAATCAAAATGTAAAATTTTCATTGAAGACCTTCGGCGTGATCGCTAGAACTCCGGAAGTAGATGAAGTGGGAGGATTTCTTCACCACTTAAAAGAAAGCCAAAGAGTTGGCGGAGGGCATGCGATACCCCTCAAAGTGATCCTTTAATTATTTGTGGCCTTATTTTAAGGGTAAGTGCGACAAGGAGGGTCAAAATTTGGTTCAATTGAAATTTAAAGAGGGATGTTATTAAAATATCCCTTTGAGGGGTATCGCATGCCCTCCGCCAACTCTTTGGCTTTCTTTTAAGTGGTGAAGAATTCTTCCCACTTCCTCTACTTCCGGAGTTCTAGCCGTTTTGCTCGACCTCTTCCAGTCCCATTCGTTACCATTAGAAAATTTTGTTGACAAAATCCCAACCGAGCTTGCCCTTAAAGCCCCGTTTAGACTCGACGTGAAAGGGGACGTGAACGTGAAAGTGAAACGTTTTCACGTTACATTAACGTGA